>CBVK0100154861.1:0-26620 GCA_900067695.1 Picea abies
AAAGTGATACAAGGCTTGCATATAAGGCATGCTTCAAAGGTTCAATTGAGAGAAACATGGAGCTGACATTAGGCCAAATACGTAGAGATGAAAATGTGATTAGCAGGACATGATGAAATCCCCTTCAATGTATTTTTCACGAGCCCAGATAAGGTAAGCTCGATGTTTTTTTCATGTTTAGAGAGTCTAAAAAAATGTAAAAGAAGACTCCACTCAGGTACCTTTTTTGAAAATAGTCTAGTCGGTTCGATAAAGGGATAAACTAGCACCAAAAAGATGTCTATTCAAAACCATTTTAATGAGTGTGACACAGACAAGATCACACGACAATCTTCTTAATTTTAAGGAGTCTAAAAAGAACTTAACTATGGACTCCGTATGGTGTGCTCTTCTAGACCAATTTAACGAGTGTCAAGGGACAAGGTCACTTGACAATATTTTCAATTTTAAGGAGTTTGAAAAGAGCTTAACTATGGAATCCATATAGTATGTTCTTCTGGACCAATTAATGAGTGTGAAGGAACAAGCTCACTCAACGATCTTTTCAATTTTAGGGAGTCTGAAAAGAGCTTAACTATGGAATTTGTGGAGGTTCCTTTTTCATAAATTTAGTCCCTGATGCTCAAAAAAGGGTTAAAATTATGCCTGAGAATACTCTTCTAGCAAACCGAAGTTACTAGAGTATACCCGTGTTTGTAAAATTGACCATACAGACCGAAAAAGGGGTAAACTACCGTTGGACATACGTGCCTTCAAGTTTTAGTTTGACGAGCGTCAAGGACAACAAGATTGCTCAACAATATTTTCATGTTTAGAGAGTATGAAAAGGGATTAAATAAGACTCCAAGAGGTTACATGATTCTTGGATCAATGCCTAGCATTTCCTCATAAGACCAGGCAAAAACGTCACAAAATTCTTTAAATAAATCTGTGTAGATTTAAATCTCCTCAGGGGAGTAGTCCGCTCTAATGAAGACATTATCCATGACACCAGGGGTTCTGGAGATGTCAATAGGTATCATTTCAGTGATTGTTTCCATTTTACCCTCGACATAAATTGCGTGCATATCCAGTGGATTAATATGACAAGACCTATCTCCAGTCATAGTCAACATGAATTCACCCGCCTCTATTCTTCTTAACTCTGGGAGAAAATAAGATCTATGATGGAGATCATCTTAGGGTCTGTCTGGACTAGTAAATTCCTTTATAATCGCCTCGTCAGAGAGAAATACCAAGTCTAAAGAATCAATAGTGGCGAGGGAAACTTGAGACCAAATAGGCTCGAGAACTGGATCTAAATCCTGTGCTAGAGTTGGATCGGGGTTGACTGAAGCTTGATGGACAATGTTGTATGCAAATTATACTGCAGAAAAGGGAACGTCAATGCTAGGATGCCCTATCTCTTCCATCAAAGCCAATGGGGAAGGAAGAGTCCACAGATCATTAAAGTAATTCATACGGAATGACGACACTTGAAAAATTTCATCCCTAGGCTGGTTGGGGATAGCCAATATGAGCTTAACATCGTCAAAAGGAGGGGGGTAATCTAAAGTACCCATCAAAGGGGGGCACAAACCAAACCCCATGTTGATGATGTCAAGTTGTGGGTTATCAATCATCAGGACCGTGGATGCCCCCAATGAACGGTCAGGCCTGGAGAAGGACAACTTATCAATTGTTACGATTCGACCCTCGTGTGGAAATAAGAAGACCCAAAAAACTGTGGTGACCACTGCATGCATTGCATATGTCCAATTCCTTCCTAATAGGAGTTTGTAGTCAAGAGGTGCGTCGACCACTTCAACTTCGAAGTACATGGTCTTCCCTCCCAACTTCATGGGGAGAGAAGGGATGATTCCATGTATTATGGAAGAACGATTGTTGAAATAAGTAAGCAGAGTAGGTGACAGAGACAAAATGGGTTATCCAATGGCCTTCCAACATGATAAAAAGATGACGCATGTCACACTCTCATCAACCATCGTATGGAAAATATTTCGAGTAAAATATTTCATGGGGTGAGCCAGTACTATCTGAAATGCAATGTGGTAAGGGAGATGATGTTTCAAGTCAGTCGTATCAAGAATGATCATTCCTGGATTACAGGTCTCAGCAGATCCCAAAGTGGACAACAGATCCTTTCTCTGTGAAGGGAAGCTCTAGAGGACCTCCAAAGAAAACATCAGGCAAGGGGTTTGTGACAAATCCTCCACCACAAAGTAATTATGGGCAACCCTCGCGTTCAAATTATGTGAAGCTTTCTTGAATTCCCCTTTCAAGATGCATGTCATTGTTTCACCCATCATCTTCTCAATATGGAGAGGAACAAATGGGTTTACAGATTCCTTACCCTTTTCAATAGTTTTTGGCATTCCTTAATTGTGTGCCCTAGTTGCTATGTAAGCTTCACCTTTCATCATATAAAAATTCATGACCGAGGGATTACTAGGAGATAGAGGGGGTCTCTGACTGCCCCCATTCATGATTGAAGAGGCTTGAGTCAAATTTTTCTCATGTGGAAATGGGTTCATTAACACAAAAGGTTGTTGCTGTACCAACAACTTTTGGGCCTCCGCAAGCTGAGGTCACAAGTGAGACAGATGATATTCCATGCAAAAGGTTACATAGATACTTTGAATTTCTTTTCTCTATGTTTACCCTGCCAACATTGTTGGTGGGTTTCTTATCCCCCTTACCCTTCTTGTTTCATTTTTTTTTCTTTCCATCGGGATGCTGGTTTTCCTTTAGGTTCGTCGAATGTACACTATGTATGTCTGATGTTTGGGTAGGGGGAGAAGCCAAACTAGAGGTTTGGCTATCCATTGTCTATTGTATCAACAATTGTTGCAATTAATTTAATAGTTGATCAATGGAATTTTCTTGTGTTGAACCAACTATACCATATACATGTGGTCCACGATTGTGTCTAGCCTTGTCAAGGATGTATCGTGGCGCATCTAGAAAAACCTCATAGAGTAAACTAGAATGAGAGTATATAAGTTTAAGCTATTCAGCTCTCATTATCGCATCTTCCTCTGAAAACACTCTTGACGTTGCGACGTCCTTGGATAACTGAGGTACCAAAGACTTAAGGAACCACTCCTACAGGAAAGCTGGTGGGATTGGTAATTTTACCAAACTCTTTTGATGTTGCCATTCTCAGATGTGATATAAGATATGATCAGCCTTTGTTTGCTCAAATTTGGCCAACAATTTGATGTCAACATCGTATCTCACAGGTAGTTGGAAATGGTTTAGGAAAACCATTTCCAAATCGCTAAATAAAGAGTATATTGAGTGATTAAGCTCGATGTACCATTTCACGACACTCATGATAAGAGTGCGTTGAAACATGTGCAACTGTACGGAGTTGTCTCATAGTGAGTTCGATGAGCACCATAGGTGAAAATTGGTTACGTGATCACCTATATCTTCATTAGGCTTACCTTCGAAATTCCAAATGTACAAGGGTAACTTAGTCAGCATGGAAGGCCAACGTGGATTGTGACAAATTGGTTCATTTAACAACCTTGACAAGTCTAGAAAATGTAATGTCTCCAGAAATGGTAGTTTGGGTTGTTGACTATGTACAGGAAGAAAGGATCCTGGAGTTTGACAGTTTGGGTTGTTGACTATGTACAGGAAGAAAGGATCCTGGAGTTTGACTGGGACTAGGTTGCCAAGAAAAGTTAGGTTGCTGACAAGGGTTCTAGTAAATACCATGGCCTTGGCCAATGTATGAATACTACATTTTTTGGGACATCATCGACTGACTCCCATAATTGGACATTGAGAGATGGGTGGGGATTTCTCCCTACGTCGTGTTCCAAATATTCCAAAAAGGGTTTCCTCCTACCGATCTAACGGGCATAGGTACTAAGCCTTACCGAGGGTTCCATTGACCATGGAAGGGGTTACCGCTTGTCAGCATCCCTGACGAGGGAACTTCTGCCTGCCATAGATTATAGAGTCCTTGTGAGGAGAAGACTCTTGTGTTTTCCCCTTATGTAGGAATAGTACCTTGCACAAGATTTTGTTGTCCAAAACTAGGTTTTCCCCTGACTGAGATGGAAGCTGATGAGAAAATGTTATTACCAAATGCATGCTGCTGCGCTAATAAATTTTGGGCCTCTGCAAGCCAAGGGCACAAGTGAGTCGGATGGTCCTCTGTGCAAAGGTTACACAGATACTTAAACTTCATCTTGTCTATGTTTCCCCCACCAACATTGTTTGTGGGTTTATTATCCCCCTTACCCTTCTTGTTTCATTGTTTTCTTTCCGTTGGGCTCTTGGTTGGCCTTCGGGTTCGTCAACTGCACACTATGTACGTTCGATGTTTGAGTAGGGAGAGCAGCCAAACTAGAGGTTTGGTTGGTTGTTGTCTATTGTATTGACAATTGTTGCAATTGATTTGACAACTGATCAATGGGATTTGCTGACAATTGTTGCAATTGATTTGACAACTGATCAATGGGATTTGCTTGTGTTAAACCAACTATAACATAGGCATGTGGTCCAGACTTGTGTGTGGCCTTATCAAGGATGGACCGTGGCGCATCTAGTAAAACCTCATAGATTAAACCAGACTGAGAGTATATTAGTTCAAGATGTTGAGCTCTCACTATCGCCTCTTCCTTTGAAAACACTCCCGATGTTGAGACGTCCTTGGATAACTAAGGTACCAAAGACTTAAGGAACCACTCCAACAGGAAAGTTGGTGGGACCAGTACTTTTATCAAGCTCTTTCGATGTCGCCATTCTCAGATGTGATCCGAGATATGATCGACCTTTGTTTGCTCAAATTTGGCCAGTAATTGGCCAGTAATTCGGTGTCAGTATCGTATCTCACGGGTAGTTGGAAATGGTTTAGGAAAACCATTATCAAATCGCTAAAGCAAGAGTATCTTGAGTGGTTGAGATCGATGTACCATTTCGTGGCACTCCCAATGAGGGCGCGTTGAAATAGATGCAACTGTACAGAGTCATCTCACAACAATTTTGATGAGAACCATAGGTGAAATGTGGTCATGTGATCGCCTGGATCTTCATTAGGATTACCTTCGAACATTGGAATGTCCGATGACAACTTCATCGGCATGGGAGGCCAACACAGATCGTGATAGATTGGGTCATTTAACAATCTTGACAAGTATGGAAAATGTAACATCGCCATAAATGGTAGTTTGGGTTGTTGACTATGTATAAGAAGAAAAGATCCTGGAGTTTTCCTGGCACTAGGCTGTCAGGAAAAGTTAGACTATTGACCAGGGTTCTTTTAAATACCATGGCCTTCGCCAACAAATGGATACTACATTTGTTGGGAACTCATCAATTGATTCTCATAAGTGGACGTTGAGGGTTGGGTGGGGATTTCTCCCTGCATCATGTTCCAAAGATTATGGAAAGGGTTGCCCTCTGCCAATCCAACGGGTATAGGTACTAAGCCTTACCTGGGGTTCCATTGACCATGGAAGGGGTTGCCCCAGTCTGCATCCTTGATGAGGGAACTTCTCCCTACCATGGATTCCAGAGTCCTTCTGAGGAGAAGACTCTTGTGTTTTCCCCCTGTGCAGGAATAGTACCCTGCATAGGATTTTGTTGTCCAAAACCAGGGTTTCCCCTGACCGGGATGGCAGTTGAAGAGAAAGTGTTGTTTCCAATGCATCGAACAAAGAGAACAACATTGAACCCACTGACATGGTGTAGGAAGAAGGTCCTAGACTACCTGCTTCGATCAAGTTGTAGTTCATGTTCGGCCCGATGGGTTGCTGGGGAGCATCATCGAGCAAGGGGGACGAAGGAGGTATATGACCTGCACCATGAGGGAAAGCATTATAGGGGGATGAGGTTCCCCCCATGGACCCTTTCAAAGGAGTGTTTGAGCTCCCTTACCTCAGAACCATGGTCTGTAGGGTGGAGTAGTTGAGGACGAAGTTTGTATCAAAGCCATGCATCCCATATAAAAACGGAGGGCCGTCACACTCTGTGTGAATAAAGCAGTGATCCTTGCCATAGACAAAATCAGTCTGTTGCCCGAAGTAGAGGTGGTCGATACCATCGTGGTCCGAACCGATGATGGTGAGTTAGGAGGCAAAACACCTCCTGTAGTGGTAGTCATTGAGGGAGTGTGATGACTCCTTGACAAAGTAGCAGCATTTTCTTCCATAACTACTTGCAAAACTATCTGACCCTTGTGATGTGCTACCCTTGGAGGGGAAACCTATATCAAAAGTGGCACCTATAAGTCATTGATTGGAGGGTTAAATGAACTGAGAGCTTCTACTTCAAGGTAAAAAATAGTCGGTTCTTCCATATTTGAGTGATCTCCTCTCGGACCTGGCTCGAGCACAATTTCCTATGGCCCAATCACCTCAAATGACCCTTGCTGGTCAAGTCTTCAGCATAACGGTGGTGGTGGTGGCTCCAATGCAATCGATGGGAGGCCCAGAAGCCTTCACGACTGAAAAAGCTCTTGATATTCCACTTTGTGAGAATATCAATGACACAGTAAGGATTTTACTAATGTTGAAAACCAAGAACACACTGGAAAATGTTCCTATAAGATAAAGGAAGCAAAACACTATCTAGTTGGAAGAACAATTACACCAACCAACACTAGAGAAACTTACCGATGAAAGTGAAACTCAAACATGGAAGCACCCTCAAGGTATAGTCTGCAAAGCGTGGCCTGATGTCTGCCCTAGGTACTGTGGTATACACCCACACTCACCTGTGTAAGTCTCTAAAATAAAGGAAACTAAGTTGCGAGCTCACGAACAATCATCAGGGGGTACAGTCAACAGTCGGGTGGACCACAATGAGAAGGGTAAAAAATATTGAAACCTATCTAGGGTATCAAAAGCAAGTGGTCCGGAAGACAATTGAGGATCCCGAATGGATTCAGGGTCCACGAAGCTCCGTAGGAAATTGAAACCAACAGTATCCCACAACAAGTCCTCAATATGTGTTCCCCACTACACTTGGTCTAACTTTGGAGGGGTTATCTCTGCTACCTTTCCACACACGACCTCATGTTTATCCCTTGTGTTATAGGGGGTCCCGTATAAATTTTGTGGTTACTGGATTTTTAACACTCCCTAGCACTAACTCCAATGTTTGTTTTTAAGCCTTGAAGAGTTTCCTCTCAAACCTAATTCAAGGCTCTAGCCTATACTAGTTGATTGACCTTACAAACATAAAGTCTAGTTTATTTTAAATTAGCATTAATTTTATATGGCTTGTTTTAAGTCAAGGAAATGACAATGAAACTAGTGGTGTGTTTTAAGAGACAAAAAAGAGGAGAAGTAAACAAAATTGAAAGAAAAATTACTTCTAGTTAACAATAAAGATTTGCAACTAACTCTTTAACCAACTTTTCGTAACTAAATTTTTCTAAGATATTTTAAAGGAAAACCTAAAATGAAATTTCGATCGACTACGAGATACTTAATGTTTTAAGCAATCAATAAAGAACTTAAGAAAATAACTCTCTCTTCTAACAAGCAAAGTAACTAACTCAACTACTTAACCAAACAAAGAAATGAAAAAAAATTTTATTCTTTTTTTTTTATGCTTCAAACAAGAAAATTGAAATAAATTATTTTTCTTTTTCTTCAAAGAAAGTGAAAGGGGAAAGAGTGAAAAACAAGACAAGACTAAAAACAAACCTCTGTCCCACTGTAGATCGTAGGGAGTCACTAAAGACACCTAACAGGCTGATCAACAAAACTCCAAGACTTGCCTAAAACTCTTTCGTACTAAACACAAGAAATATTTGAAAAGGTAACCAAACTAACATCAAACCCAAGCTTCGAGTGTAAAACATCGACTCTATACTTAATCAAGAAACCTTGAGAAGTGAAACTTCAATCAAGGAAGAGGTTGACTGCCTCTCCTTAAAGAAACGATTTCTTGACACATGTACGCTACTGATACTTCAACAACCTGTGTATGTATGCAGGATGTCTAAACGTTGGGTGCGTATGTATGCGTGCTGACCGACAGTAGGCCGTGTAAACCTCTGTAACTTCTTAAAAATGAAAACAAATAGGTAGACTGACAGAGCAGGGAGAACTAGTATGACACCAACAGGTGACTAGAATCCCTTAAAGACTCAATAGACTCAGAAAAGAAACTCAAAAAAGGTATAAACCAATCAAATACCCATAGAATCCCCTAAAACCCTAGAGGTTTCCCCAGTATGGTTACAAATTCTTCTATAGTGGGAAAACCCCCCTATGGACTACACAAGGGTTCAACATGTAGGTAGATATAACTGTCTAAAAATCTCCTACCTTTCTAACTACCTAGAATATACCCCAAATTCATACATGAAAGACAAAGTGGAAAGATAAGGTAACTTTACCTTTTACTCCGTGTCCAATGTCGATCCTCTCGCACTTGATAGCTCCACTGATTGCAAGCCTCCTCCCAAGGCTGACCTACATTCACAAATAGATAAACGAGAAACTACAAACATGCATCTCATATATAAATCATGGGTTATATGTTAAAATAAAACATAAATCAAATACAAATATTTGACACATCATATTTTGGGACATGAAAAGTATTTCTTTTATTGATATTCAATATATAGGAGAGAATGAGATAGTTACTTGGATAAGAATGATCCCACAATATCAAGGAATCCAATACAAGGATAATCATTCGAATGCCAACCCATTCTTCTAGAATATTCCCTTCTAGAAACATTGAGAATTCATCTTTTTCCATGATTTAGGAAGAGTTCGCACCCTGGCTATTCAACACAGTGCGAGAAGTTTGCACCCTGGCTTAAAGCAGCCTGCGAGAATGGGTCATTCTCTTATCCAAATATATTAGTAGCCTACGAACCTTCTTCAAAAATGAGTTTTATGGGAAGAGATGAAAGTAACGTTTCTCAGGAGAAAGTTCTTATGAAGAGCCTGAGTACACCATCATCAATACATCATCATGACGACCAAAATCATGGGTAACAGAAACATCTTTGCAAAATAACTCTGCACAATTTGGTCTTTGTCAAAATTTCGGTAGTGCCATCCTGGTGTGTCTCTGTGTAGAATTCAGTTTCTACCAGAATTTCGGTAGCGCCCTCCTATATATCCTGTCAAAATTTCAGTAGCGCCCGTTTGTGTATCTTGTAAAACTTTCAGTAGCGCCATCACAATTCGCAACACTTTCACTTGAACATGTGCATAATGGGTAGCAACTTCAGGTATTAGCAGCACCATTAGTATTAACAGATTTGGTATCATTTTAGGTAGTAAAATGGTAGACTATGCTATATAGACAATTTTTCAGCGCCATGACACTACAAAATGTCTATGCTTTTCTATATGATGAGACTAATCAAGAAACTTGAGTTGATATGTTAGAAGCCTGTATATACATGTAGATGTTACTTAGTTGCTTATGGAGAGGCAAGCCTCTTATGGTTGAAAATTCTTGTGCTAACACAAGTCTCCTCCCAAGGATGACCTGTATTCACAAACATATAAACAAGAAACTACAAACATGCATCTCATATACAAATCATGGGTTAGATGTTAGAATAAAGCATAAATCAAATGAAGACATTTGAAACATCATATTTTGGGACATGAAAAGTATTTCTTTTATTGATATCACAATGTTTACTTACAACAAGGTCGACGACTGCTCCATGAAACTAGTCTGGGCTC
Organism: Picea abies; assembly: GCA_900067695.1. NCBI lineage: Eukaryota > Viridiplantae > Streptophyta > Pinopsida > Pinales > Pinaceae > Picea > Picea abies. Next base: position 9,687 of record CBVK0100154861.1, read on the forward strand.
CTCTACACTAAGCTCCAAGTGCACCTCCACATATATTTCTCCTCTCACACTTCTTCTAGGGAAATGGAATGGGCTCTTATGGAGGAAAAAGGGCAAAAATGGGGAATTTTGATGAAATTCTCACAACAAGGTTGCAAATGCTTGGGGCAAGGAGAGGATGTGAAACGGGTAGAGTTTCACTATTCTTATGCTTGGCTTGGGAATGAGACCCCAAAACCTCCTTTTATATGACAAAATGATGATTATTTTATTGGGTGACGGGCTATAGGTGGTGGATCAGTTGGGAAACTACATGATAGCCCGTAATCTCAATGAATTCCTTGCAACTTTTTATTTTTTGTAACTTTTGTATGTATACGTAGGCTTTAATGGTGCATATAGCATACGTATGTGGGATGTAGTGGTGAAAAATGCATATGTACATGGGAGGTAGTGGTGCAGGGCACGTACATCTTCAAAAATAATGTTTTTAAGAAGAGAACCTCAGTGACGGCTTGGAAAAAATAGCAAGAGGGCCAAATGTTAGGTATGCATGTATGGATAAATTTAGGGTTATAATAGGTATATCCAACAAAGCCTTAGTGGCCCAATAGAAAGGCAAATCCAAGAATCCCAAGAAGAAACATCCTCGCCACAAAAACCAACAAAACAAGGGTCCCAAATCCTCTCCACCAACTTCTTCTCCTGATGGTGACAAAGGAACAAAATCCAAAAATAAGAAGAATGGTGTATATTGTAACTTTTGTGGGAAATATGGTCATGTGGAGTCCAAATGTTTTAATAAGATGGAATATTTGGAAACAATGATGAACAAGAACAACATCAATATTTATTCTTCTTCTTCTTCTAACTCTTCTTCTCATGGACATGCACTTTCTGCTTCTTGTTTCTCCTTCAATGCAAATTCTACTTCTTCTTCTGATGAGTGGCTTATTGATTATAGAGAATCTTATCATATGGATGTTGATCTATATTCGCTAATAAAATTTAGTGTATATATATCAATCCTTATTATTATTATTATTTTCTTATGCTCCTTGTATATTATATACTTATTTATTTTTTCCCTTTAAAATGTGGGTTGCATATTGGGATACCATCAAGTCCATAGGTCCACAAATCCGCAAACCCACAAGCCTATACTTAGTCACTTTTCTTACCACACAATCCAAACACTTAGTCATTTTCTATGTTGTTGGAGTCCCATTGTGGGATACCAATGCACCCTTTATCCCACAAATGCTTGTGTCCCACAACCTGCAAATCCGCAACACTGACCGCTTCTATTTCTGCATCATGTATAATGCACCACTTACCTTTTCAATACTTATTTTATTTTATTGAATATGGATGCAAGACAACCTTCATTTCCATTCTCCTTTTCCTTAGACCCACAGTCCCACAACTCGCAATCTTGTGTCCTCCAAAATGACTCATCCACTTTCGCAACCTGTAAAATTGAATTTTCTTATACTTAGTTTATTTCAACATTGTAGATGTGGGAGACCCTCCTTATATTTTTGACTCTCCATACCCATAGTCCTGCATCCCATAATCATTCATTCATCATATTGCACTTTTCATTCCCCATTTTTCATTCCCATACTTAACCATTTTTCATGTTTCCTGACAACATGTCACCATTCCCAATGGCATTTACTTTCCCTCCATCACATCAGTCGCCACTTGTGTAAACCTAAATATAATTATTAAGTGGTGTAGATTTCATAAAATATTTGTAATAAATTCAAAATATGACCATGCAAACTAGAAACTTTGAAATAAGAGCTACACCACTTGATAATCAAGGAAATAAATGGTAATATTAATAAATAATTAAAACACATTGTTGTAAAAATATTATATTGATAGGAGTGCCACCTATTTGTAAAAATGGAAATTAATGTAAAGACATGTTAAGTAAAAGAAAAGACTTGTATTATGGAGACACATTCAACACTTTTGGAAGTGAATACCACTAGTTTCAATGGTGACAGGCCTGTAAATGATATTTGAATCTTCCCTCTACAGAGAAGGAATTAAACAAGGTCTGGAATTCAAACATTGTATTAGATGGGTTTGCACCTAAGGTGGAATATTTCAAAGAACTGATACTTTGGTGTGATGATAAATATGACATTGAATGAAGGATTATTCAAATCCAAGGGAAGCCCCCAATTTCTTTGTCCCCATCGATATTCGGGAGATTTTTGTGACTTCTAAACCCCACTATGTTGTTTAAGAATGATGAATAAAATGAGGTTCTCAAGGAACATTAAGGAGAAGTATAAATCCTCGAGAGTTATATCACCAGCCTGAGAGTTGGCATCAATTATTCTCAGGTTGAGGCAAGTTTTTTGAAGTACCCATATAAATAGTTTTCATAGATATTTCCCAAATAATTGGACTAGAATCCATGACCTCTATGTAGAAATACATTATGTACATTCTTCACTATGTTTTTCATGAATACGCCATGATTAACTGGGCCCAAATGATCTCAAAGATGTTTTCTTTTCGGTTGGGTGGCCTAAGAAAAACCAATATTTTTTACACGACTTCATATTTGGTTTATGTTATTTCTTATTGTCACATATTTAAAGACTTTCCTAGAGCAAGAATTGTTGATTTTGAGAAGGAACCAACTTTTGTCTAGTACCCAGCTTTATGTAAACATGAATCCTAATTTAAGTTTTACATGGTCCAAAATGGTTTTAAGTCTTCTTTCAAGAAACTGATTCATGGTCCTACTGCATCGAGGTTGTAACTGGAGTCTGCATCATTTCTCATTGATAAATGAATTTTTGAAACTTTGGAGGAATTAAATATTTTTATATTGTTTGGGTTCCAGGGGAAACCCTTGTTTTTTCCATTCCATTTGTATGATCGATTTTTTCTCATTGAAGTGTGTAGACATTATAGGGCACACTTTAAAAAAAAAATAAAAAAAAATCCATTTCCTTGGAGGGTTGGGGAAATAACTATCAAACATATTTCCCATTTAGATGAATTTTCTAGTCAATTGGATCAACTCAGTATGAAATAATCCCAAGACATCAAGGGTTTTGATCCTAAAAACTCATTTTTTGCACACATGTCTCTAGTTGGATATTCATCATATTTTAGTAAGTCAAAGAAATTTGAAGGAGGGAGAGATAGCCAAAATCTCTCCGAGGCCTCTATCGAAGAAACCCTAAATGACATTGAAGAATTTGAAAGCAGTAATAAGTTCTACGAGCAGAGGTTAAAAGAGGAAACCATTAAGAACCCCAATTCACCCAATATATCCCAAAAAGGTACTTCAACAAAAACTAAACCTAGCAGTAGTGGTATATATCAAAGAATGTCATCCACCAGAAATTCAAACGATGGTGGAGATAAATACCCTACCAAGAAAATAATGGAAAAAATATCATATTGTATACGCTTCCATAAAGAGAAAAAGAGAAACTCGGAAAGTGGGACAAGATGTACATGAAATTGAAGAAAGTCCCATAGTCATGTAAGTAGATGATGTAGTAGAAGAACTGATCTGGTCAGAGAAAAAATTGATGGAAACTAGGGAAATTGATGAATATATGGCTTCCTAAGAGCCAAAAATATTTGAAGAAGAGTCTGTTAGACTTCACCACATGGCCTACCACAAGAATTCTAAAACATTGTTCATAGAAAAAGTAAATATGAATAATAAGGAAGTTGTTAAGAAATCGAAGTCATAAATCAATTTTCATGGGGTTCCACCTTTGAAAATCACATAATTTCATGATGTAGCTGGGGAAGCATTGAAGGAATCCATTTTTGACATTGAAAAAGAAAATTTATTTTTAAAGGAAAAAATAAAGGAATTAGAGAAAGCTCTAATCCCAAAACCATTATTTGTCAAACCTATCACTGCACTTCAACTAATAGCTACTCTTGAAGATGTCCCAGTAAACAATTCCAAATTAAAGGGTTCATTTAGTTAACTGATGGAAATAAGAAAATATGTTGGAGATGGCATCAAGAAGATAATAGACTTAATCCTTGAAATTTTGGAATTAGCATAGAGTTCAGGTAGCTTATCAACAAGGTTTTTTCACTTTAAGGAATATCTCCAAAAATACTTAAAAAATGATGAAGTATTTTATAAAGAAGCAGTGGGAACATTTTCAAAACAAGTTTCAAGATTGAGTGACACACACAGAAGAGAAAAAAACCTTCCCTCCAAAGTTCGAATGAAACAGATTAATTCTTGTTGGATTAAAATAATCAAATGTTCGAGTGTGATGTTTTTAACATTAAGAGGGGTGACATATTCCTTAAACTTGTCGATCTTACGAAAGATATAGATGGCCCACACTTACTAATGGATATACTACTTTTTTCAAAAGAGAAACTATTAGAACAATTAGAAGTTTCATGGGCTAATGATTTTAGTGACTTAGTTGAATTCTCCGAAGAAGAAGTAGAAGGGTGGCTTGTTTGGTATATAAATAAGAATGATGATATTGAGGGCATGTTACACCAATTAAGAATTGATTTAAGAGAATTGGAGAATGAATTATTCAAACATAAGACCGAGCATGGAATAACGGTTGCTCCAATGAGGGAGTATATAAAAAATTGGTTAACAAATGCTTAGTTAATATAACCGATACAGATCAACAAGAAACAGTGGCAAAATTTATGCCACCTCTAGAACAACAACACAAATCTACAAAATACACCTCCACAAGCAAATGACGGTTCATAATTTCAATCGCAATAAGTCGAGTAGTCACCTTATTCTTTCCTTCAACATTTGTTTTCTTCTCTAGTCAATTTTTATTTTTCAGCAACCTATGAAACCTAAGGATGAACCCTAACTGTTTTCTTTTGTTTTCCAAGTCTCTTTTCATTTTATGGTCCGTGGGGGCCCCATGGACAAATACAATTTACTTTTATTGTAACCCCAAACATTATTACATATTTTATAAAGACTCTTTTATTTTTTTAGGTTCCTAGAGAACTATTCAAGACATAACATTATTGATATCTTAGACTTTAATTGTAATCATGAGATTTTAAATGTGTGTCTATCAAAATATTTATTACATTTAATGGAATGATCATTTAGATTTCTCTACTATGTGTGGTTCATACTTTCCTTTCCTTTGTTGAATATTGTGGCTTACTTTGATGAATGTTGTGATGGAAATGTCGTCATATGATAATGCATACTCTTTTGGCTTAAAATATTGCAACATAGTGTAAATTTTTACTTTCTGTAAGATACTTGGTCCTTCTCATGTATTCTTTGCATGTGAATATTTATTTCAAGAATAAATCCTAGTCTTCTCTTAGGCATTTTTTATATTCTTGTATGATATTTAAAATAAAGAAGTACCACCTCTTTAAAAATGAAAGGGGATTTATCCTCGTGAGGTTGACTTAAATACTGTAAGACAATATTTTAGATCAACAATGGACAAGGATAAAGCCATATTTTCTTCTCTTAATGAATGTAACACCAAGAAAATGTTTTTTGGTGATGATATATCTCTTAGTGTTGTAGGGTCTAAAATAGGTCAGGTAGATAATGGTCATTTCAATGATATATTATGTGTTCCAAGTCTTTCCTGCAACCTTCTATCGGTGTATCAAATCACTCATTTAGGTGAAGGTAAAAACATAGAGTTTTCACCTCATGAAGTTGTAAACAAGGATCTAAAATATCATAATCATTTTCTTACAACCAGAATTGTTGATGATATTACCAGGTTGTACAAGTTTGAAAACTTTGGGTCATCATATTTTCCATCAATTTTTGTTTCTCATAGCAATGACTTGAGAAAAATTTGGCATGAACGGTTTTGTAATATAAACTATCACCCATTGCAAAAACTATGCAATCAAAAAATGATGGATGATATTCCTCTTGTTTCTTCCAGAGATGGTGTTTGCGCCGACTGTGTTCTTAGAAAACATTATCGGGAAAATTTTGACAAACGTTCCTCTTGGCATGCATCAACCCCTTTGTAGCTTGTTGATAGTGACTTGTTTGGTCCACTTTATTTTCCTTGTTTTTCTAGGTGCAAGTATTTCTTAACTTTCATTGATGACTTTTTCAGATGCACTTGGGTTTACTTCTTAAAACTTAAGAGTAGAGTGTTTGACAAGTTTTTGGCCTACAATTCCCTTGTAGAAAAATAATCTGGACATCAACTTCAAAGGTTAAGAATAGATAATGGAGGTGAATATGTGAACAAAAATTTTACAAGTTATTTCACCATACATGGCATCCAAATGCAACACATTGTTCCATACACACCATAGAAAAATCGTGTTGCTTAGAAAAATAATCACACATTAAAGGAAATGGTTAATTGTATGATCCAATGTAAGGGATAGAGTCTCAATTATTTGGTGGAAGCTATCAACTGTGAAAATTACATAGTAAATCACACTCCCACAAAGGATCTAAAAAATATAACACCAAAAGAAGCATGGAATAAAATTAAACTAGGTGTAAGCCACTTCTGTGTATTTGGTAGTGTAGCATGGGCTCACATTCTTGATGAGAAAAGGAAAGATTTACAGCCTAAAAGTGAGAAGTGTACTTTTGTTTGTTATTCTAAAGATGTCAAATATTACAGAATTCTTCAACCTCATTCTAATGAAATTGTTATTAGAATAGATGATAAATTTGATCATGAAAATCTCTTGGCCTGTGAGCCTAATTTGACGTTTGTGCCTTCTTCAACCTATGACCCATATTCATTTTTGAGCCATCTTCTATTCCTATTCTAGTTTATTCTTCTTCTTCAAATGATGACAGTGAGGATGAAAACCCACCTCCTCTTGCTCACCTTCCTCCATATGAGTCCATTGAACATGAACCTGCACCAACACCATAGCTTCCAAGATGGGTCCATTCAACTCGAGACGCAATTGGTGATCTTTTCGGTGATCCTTTAGATCAACATGAAACAAGTTTGTGGTTCTAGCAAGCCTCTTCTCTTTTGGCTCAATTTTTAGAGACTTGTGATCTAAAAACATTTGCAGAAGCTTCAAGTCATCCAGATTGGGAGACAACAATGAATGGAGAGTATCGCTCTTTAATAACGAACGATACTTGGGATCTTGTACCTCTTTTGAAAGGAAGAAAATGATTCATATCTAAATGGGTGTACATAACTAAGTATGCATCAAATGGAAGTGTTTAAATACATAAGGATCGATTACTTTCCAAATAATTCTCTCAAGTTGAAGGAATTAACTAGAAAGAAACCTTTTCCCCCGTAGCCAAAATTAATTCCATCCTCCTTGTTATTTCCCTTGTCACTGCACAGAAATGGGAGGTCCATCAAATGGATTTCAAATCCTCCTTATTGCATGGGAATTTTCAAGAAGAAATCTACATGGAACAACCTTATGGTTGTGTCTAGAATGACTTCAGCCTTGTTTTCCTCCTTAATAAATCCCTTTATGGTCTTAAGGAAGCTCCTCGATCTTGGTATACCAAAATGGGCAGCTTTCTTCTTGATATTGGCTTTTCTAGATGTCATTTTGATCCTAATGTCTATACCAATAAAGTATGAATCCATGTCACCATCCTTGTTCTTTATGTTGATGACCTTATCCTCATTGGTAGTGACCCAAAACTTTTGGCCCATGTGAAATCCAACCTTAAGAATAAATTTGAAATGATCAACTTAGGATATTTTCACTATTTCCTTGGCCTCCAAGTATTACAAACCAAGAAAAAATTATTTCCCAGACTAGCTATGCTTGTGACATTCTTCATTACTTTCACATGGAAGATTCTAAACCAACCCCTTCTACCTTCCAATCTAGAGTCAAACTTGTTGCCACTTGTACTTATCCTGGAGTTGATGCCACTTTGTACCATCAGTTAGTTGGTGGCCTCTTATATTTGACTCATACTCATCCTGATATTTCCTTTGTTGTTGGTCTTGTTGCCCGGTATATGTGACCACCCCATGAAAGCCATTAGAAAACAACTAAAAGAATATTTCAATTTGTTTTGGGTATAGTTCAGTTTGGGATACATTACAATTCAGGGGGGACTCTTTTGTTGGTTGGTTTCACTGATTTATATTGATTCGATGACCCTAATGATCAAAATTATACTGCAGGTTATGTTTTCAACCTTGTTTTAGGACCTGTCACTTGGGCTTGTAAGAAACAACAATCTATTTATCTTTCTTCAGCAGAAGCAAAGTACTGAGCAACAGTTAATGCAATTCAAGAAGTCTTGTGGCTTTGACATATCCTTTTAGATTTTAGATTCCAACAACATCATCCGACCACCCTCTTGTGTGTCAATTAGAGTGCCATCAAGCTCAGCAAATATCCATTTCAACATCAGTGCATCAAACACATTGAGCTACACATGCACATCACCAAAAATTTCATTAATGATAGAGTTATTGAAGTGCTCTTTTTTCCCTATAGAAGATCAAGTTGTAGACATTTTCACAAAGTCTCTTATAGAAGAAAATTTTTCCAAACTTCGATCTATGTTACAAGTTTAGGAAGTTTTCATTAAGGGGAGATAGGCTCTAATGCCTCCTTCCTTCTTCTATTATGTCACCTTTGTAAATCCTTCAATGCTATCCCAATTTGTTCTTAAGGGGGAATGTTAGCATATTTATACACTTACGAGTTAGTTAAGATCAACTTGGTCTAATGTTTCATTAGGTAAAAGTGTGTTTCTTAGTGTGTTTCCTTAGTATGCATTAGTATGCATTTGTAGTTAAGTAATCTCACAATCACGATATCTTGTTGACATAGAGTTATCCGACGGTTCATATTTTCCTCGATCTTAACGACTACATTGATCTTTGGATTGACACCTGATTGGTCCATGATCTCTATTTAAAGAGCATGGAGTTTCATTTGTCGATGATTGAGTGTGAAAAACTCTCCTGTAAATCTCTTTGTAATATTTTATTTTGCATTAATAAATTGTTCCAAGTGGCCGCGTTGATTGAGGTTGTGGATATTTCCCCACAGGGGTTTTACCACATAAAAGCATTGGTGTGTTGATCTTTGATCTGGTTGTGTAAGTGGTTACTGAAGTTGCTCATCCTCTGTTGGAATATATGTGTTGTCGAATACAATATTCCTGCAAATCTAGTTTATGATCTATACATAAAAGTCTAAGTGTTTTGAACTTAGATAAGTAATCTTCAATGACAGGAAAAGCATTTGGACTTAAAGTCATTAACTGATTTTCCAACTGGTGGGATCGAATAATATTGTGTTTACCAAACACAGCTTCAAGCTTTTCCCAAGCTTCATCTGGTCCATCAATTCCTTGAAGATGAAACCTTAAATCAGGAGAGATGTAAATTCCAATTAGTCCACGTTCTTCGTCATTCTTATCATCCCAATTGACTTTATTTTCATCGTCATAGGGGGCTTGTTATGTTGCCAAGGTAACATGGTACAATCATTTACTTCTTAGTACGTTGGTAGTGGTAAACAAAATATCATTGGGAGAATCCATATTAAAATATGCAAACAATATGGATTTAAAGGTTGAAATTGATGGTCTATATGGAAAGATCTCGAAAAAATAAGTTGTTTAAAAAAAAATGGCACTGATAGACTTCGGATGTGAAAGTTATGTCTTTTTTGAAAAAAGGTATAAATAGTAACCAAAGAGTCATGTGGTAAGTAGAAATTGGTCCATGTGGTGATGCTCCTCCTTATCTAATTGTGATTATAAGCTCACTTTTAAATAAGTTACTTATGAAGTGACCCACTTTTATAGAATAAGCAGGAGTCACATTTACAATGAAGTTACTTTGTAAATGAAAGTTGCATGAAAAAAATAACTTAAAATAAAATATTAAAGTTATTTAATAGTGATTCACTTTTATAATTAAGTGAAATGCACTTTACATTTTATTTAATAGTGATTCACTTTTATAATTAAGTGAAATGCACTTTACATTAAATTCATGAACTTTTTCAAAAAAAAAAAGTAAAAAAAAAAAGGGCTTGAACTCAAGACTTCTTACTTAATAAAACATTTTTTAACATGGTGAGCTAGTGCAAAACACATTGTAATCTTAAGGAGGATTGGGGGTGTTGTTGTTATTGTGGAAGACGACCTTGGAGTGCATGCTCAATAAAAACTTATTTTCATGCATTCACAAAAAAAAAAAAAAAAAAAAAAAAAAAAAAAAAAAACATTTCTCGAAGACAATAAGGGATTAGATCTTGGTTAGCTTGCCCAGAAAAATGCAAGTTTTTCCTTTGTTTTTTATTTACTGAGTTCGCAGTGCACAACAAAGAACATACGCAAACAAGAAAACATGTTTTTCTCTATTTCTAGTTTTCTAAGATCGCGTAGAGCACAAGGAAAATAGCATACACATACCAGAAAGAGTAGCAACCTGGAAACAAAAACAAAAAATTGAAATATTATCTTTGTAAAATTTTTAAAAGAGAGTATTCAAGTTTTTTACCTCCAGATCTGACTGAAATGGTCATATATTTGGAAAAGGGAAACCTTTTCAAGTGAAACGAAAAGAATTCCCAACTGAAATGAGTGCTTTGTATGCAATGGAACAAACATATCGGTCGATAAATGTATGGAAACAACAGAAACTAGAGATGCAACAACACGACTTCAAGATCTCGATCTACAACGAGAGTGGGTCTTCAAATGTACTATGATACAATGTTTGAAAACACAATCATTCCAATAGAGGATTAACACCTTCAGTATCCACTCACACATCTAGATCAAAGATCAACACACCGATGTTTTTATGTGGTAAAGTCCCTGTGGGGAAACATCCACGGCCCCAGCCAACATGGCCACTTGGAGCAATTTATTAATGCAAAATAAAATATGTTATAGAGATTTTCTCACAATCAATTATTAGAAAATGACCCTCCATTCTCTTTAAATATATACCATGGACCAATCGGGTGCTAAGTCATGGATCAATGTAGCCATTAAGATCAAGGATAATATGAGTTGTCAGAATACTCTATGTTGGGAATATATTGTGACTATCGGATCACAAATACGTACTAATGCATACTATAGAAACACACTTTAAACTAACGACACATTAGACCAATTTTATATTAACTAACTCCTAAGTGTATAAATATCCTAACATAGAAGCAACATTGGCTCCAAAGGCACCTTGAGGGAGGGTCCTTTTCATCCTTGTGTGCTCCAACACTAAGCTTTGATGGTAGGAAGAATGAGGCTAAGGTTCAAATTCTCTCTAACTAAATTTTGATAGCATAACTTTGCAAAGAGTGATGGATGAAATGGGTGAACTCAATAGCTTTATTTATAAGTGAAATAGTGGATCTCTCTTTAGAACTAACTCCAATGTAAATAATCCAAATACACAAATGAGGTAGTGGGATAAGTATAACTCATGAAGACTATAGTAAACCCTACATTTGGAAATAATAACTTGATAAGGTCCACTTTTAGCCATTATGCCATCTTTGGGAGGTGCACAAGCATTAACGAGCCATAAAGTTAATGATTTGTAATTTTGGGTCCATAGCACATTTTTTTAAGGATTTGGTGTGTTCTCTGCATACGGAAAAATAGCTAAATAGTGTACTATGGAATTTTGGTCAACTTTTGGGTTTGACTCGGCTTATGATGATAAAAATGAGGTCACGTGCTAATGGAAATGAGGTCTAAGGCTACCAAAGTGATGTTTCTAGTTGAAAATAGTCATGACAAAGTAGGTGACGAAAATTAGGTTAGTAACACTATCCACCTAATGGTCATAAGAATATTAGACCCTTAATGAACACATGAACCATTATTTACTCTCAAGGACAATTATTCATTATTATTAGATATTTATCCACGTGTCACCAATAATGAAACAAAATAATATGATATCATTATAGTTATATATGATGCCTTGTACCTACAAGTCTCCATATGTGGTTGTACTTTTAGGTTCCTTCTTCATAGTTGACTATTTGAACTAGATTTGAACATCCTTAGCACAAACCTCCATCTGCCCATAATCAATGCCCCACTCTCATGAGAGTTTTTACACCTACACAAATTTCAAATATTGGTTTAAGTCTTATGCCTAGGTCAACTTCTTAATCAATCAAAACCTCAATCATTTTACCTCACTCTTCACAAAAACAAAAGGATACTAATTAGAAGTATAAATGTACAAGTTATCTCCAACATGATATGAAAAAGAACTTCAGAAACATATCTGAGCATACTAATATATCCTCTTACTCTCTCTCCTCCCCACTCTTTATGTTGCAGGATATGTTTTTCATTTCATAGTATCACATCTAGCATCCTAACCTACTCATGCAACAAGGGGAAATGTTGCATACAAAATTGGTATTTGCATGCAATATTTCACATTATAGACTCAACTATGACATCGAGTTCAGTGTGCCATTGTTTTGATGTTAAAAATCCATATAGTTCTCCAATTTGGCTAAACTTACCTCAATTCCCTATCTTTGTCTAATCCCATGGGCTAGTCTCTACAAGTGCATACAGTAATCTCACTCTTGAAATGATAGTAATAGATGGCTCAACCACCTACATCCTCATGATCCCTAGCCCAATATATCACCTAAGAATCACCCATTGGTGCACAAAGTATTCATAATGGTCTTGAAATTTCTAGGGAAAAAATCAATAAAACCCACAAGCTTTCCTCCTACGTCTTAACCAACAAAGTCACTAGGAAGTATCACACCCCTTCATGACCCAATATCCTCACATTAGAATACTGGGAGACGATTGATTTTCATAATGATTTAATGAATCTTAGGAACCAAGTTATGCTTGGTTTTCCACCTAGAACCTTTCGGAATTTTGTCCTTAAGAAAGTTGTGAGCCTCAAAGGAAAGGTGCATAACAAAGGATCACTTCATGAAAAAATCACATAATTAAGTCATAACTTAGTCGTGGCTTGAAAATTTTGCAAAACCACCAATTTCCCCTTAGTAAACAATATAAAGAGGATCCCATCCCCTCCAAAGTTAGTAAACACTATAAATAGGATACCATCCCCTCCAAAGATATCATGAAAACTTTAGATTGAAACACACCTTGACCTCATACTCAAATTTAAGAAGTATCTTTGAGTGAGATTAACCATTGTTCATTAAGAATTCATTTGTATTTACCCATTTCAATCTCTACCTCACTCCCTAAATCTTAGTGGTCCTCCACTTGTGTTGAAGGGGATTGTGTTATATTTTCCTATGTACAACTCAAGTAGCTCCATGCTTCCACCTTCCTCTAGCCATATAAAATTCATGTAAAAATTATCCTTTGTTCAAATATTTGACATTGTTCAAGGCTCAACTCACAAAAATTTAGGTAGGGAGTTCCTCAACTCCACATCCAATTAGGTAATACTTTCTCTATTCATTCATTGCATGATTGGTTTATGGGATGCATAAATCATTAATTGGCTATCTTAAACATATTTTTTTTAACTTACACAAAACTCATCTTTAGAGGGAAAGTAAATCTCTCTCTCTCTCTCTCTCTCTCTCTCTCTCAAAGGAAATATGAATACTTGTATTTTATCTATGAGCCTAACATAGAAAATCGGTGATAAGTTAAAATCTAGATTGTTTCTAGGCTAGTCTAGCATTTCTATTTTCTTAGCTTGCTTACACACCATACCAGGAGGTAAAGGTTTCATTGTTTAATACTATTTGCTTAACATGGTAAACTATGAGAGACTTTAAAAGCTGGTATTATCCCAAACATACCCACTCAAGTATATGTATTCACACATATATTTAGTATCAACAGCCCTAGAAACTCAAGTTCATCAAAAGAGCATGGTCATGGTTGATTTCTCTTAGGCCAAGTAGTGCACCGAGGAGCTACCTTAGCATATCATCTCATTCAAATCCACTCAAGTACATGAATTTCACACACATACAAACCTATAATCCCAAGATAATCAATATAGCATGTTCCTAGGTTGAAGCAGTCACCTTATCATAGTCCTCTTACATACATTAAAAAAATTATAAAATAAGATAATCATCTTGGTCGTGCTCATTTATTAAATGAATGCTATGTCAAAATATTTTATCAGGGCTTGAGGTATAACTTGATAAGGGGTATTTATACAACTATATGTTGAGCCCAATGAAAAATATATTGATTCTAATATTTGGTGCCAAGAGATTAGGCTACCATAAAATTTGTTGATATAGAATCCAATGTGTGAACACATTTTCCAATTTTGCTTGGGAGTTAGAACATGCCCCAACGATTTCCCATAGTATCCTATTGTAGACATATTTTTCCTATGAGATGTAATTTTTGGGATTACCTATGTACATTAAGTCATTAATGCATGACCCATTGTTGGCACAAAATTGGAGACCAATGTTCTCTAAGGTTACCAACAAAGGTACTGTTGTAATCTAGTTGCGTTGGCATATTCAACCTTCCGCAATGGAAGGAGGTCTGACCCGAAGCACAGCCAAGACTTTATGTGATAAAGTGAATTACAGAGAAGACATCATCAGATCTAGCACATCATAGCATAGCTCCATACTTAGATATAAAGAGGCCACAGCATCAGAATTAGATCGATAAAGACAGTGAACAGTTTGTGTTACGCAATGTTAAAGTAAACACATACATTACATAAGTTGTTAAAGAGTAATCCAATTAGTAAATACACAACACAGGATGGATTAAAAAATAAAGAGACCATATGTTCAGCCTCATAATGACAAATTTTAAGTGTCTAAATAATCCATCATATATTCATACCCCAAACTATCATACACAAAGTTGTTCTTCATATCAAGGCTTATACAATAGGATCTGTAATGAGATATCTGATCTGGACTCTCACATTCTACGTAGATGTAGTTCTTGCTTAGTAATTCTCAATAACAACAAAGATAAAATACCACAACAACCGAGCGCAAATGAAGAACCAATGGTAAACCCAAAACAAAAAATTAGAACAGAGCAGAATAGAAAAGAACATAATCGAACCCCAACCCATTACATAACTCCATGCTTTATAAATTTTATGTGGGGATTATTGGCTTCTTGATTCCTCTATTATTATTTCTTGATTCCACGTCCTTCTGGGATGCACTCCAACGTTCCATATCTTTATGTTTCTCTTCCATCTGGCACATCACTCTTTTTCCTTGCTAGCGCACTGGAAGTTAGCTTTCCACCCCTTGTGTTTAATGTTGATGTGCTATGGGGTTACACAAAACCTTTATGCATCCGAAAAAATGGTTCTTCAAAATGGAGGGTCCAACAAGCTCCGACCACAATCCTTGACTCATCCCAAGTCAACCTTTCACCTCTTTTATCTTCTCTCCCTCAAATGGAGGGCCCAACTCTGGTACAACATGTAGTGCTTGCTCTTGAAAACTGTAATATTGCTAGACTCTATCCTTCCATTTCCTCGCTAAAATTGACGTGCCCGCAACAAAATCATGTGTGGAATTGACATTGGGTACCTCAAGCTTAGTAACCAATGGATCATTCCACTCTGGAGTGTTGTCTTCGCAGCTCTACTAACTTCATCCATGGCATCCAACATGTCATCCTCAGCTTAGATCTCTACAAACTTAGTCAACTTCTTTATAGGATCATCAATGGTCTAGGATTCTGAATGTATATTTTTAAGCCCAGTGTGCAACTCTTCGACAAGCTTACTACATTGGTCTAACAACCCAACCCAGTGTGTGACCATATCAAAGAGTCAACATTATTCCTCAGCTCAAGCATGCAGCAAGGATTTAACATTGGTACATTCTTCAACTACATATTTATTCTTTTGGAGGAGCTTTTCGAGATGCTCCTTTTCCTTTAACATGAACACGGGTACCTCCTATTGTAGATTATATGTTTCGGCGGCCAACTAGGACCTTGCACCGGCAATAAGGTCAACTCGGTTAGGTAGTGCAATTGGTGTGATATCTTCTGGAAGTTCAGGAATGAATTGGAGGAAAGATGGCCAAACTTGAGAAAACTTGTCAAAAACAACTACAATAGTGGATTTGGCCTGTACCTGCAAGTTATGTTCAATTTCTTTGGCAACAATGGCTCAAGTTATGTTCAATTTCTTTGGCAACAATGGCTTCAGTGATAGTCTCGCGTAAGGATTCTATTTGTTGTGTGAGGGCTTGATTGGCCTGTTAGGTTATTGTATATAGGATGGAAAGCTTGGACGCGGTCATACAAAGTGCTCAAGAGGCTCCAAGACTGAGCCTATAGCAAGTGCAAGAGTAAAACAATAGATGAATCCATCGACCAAAAATGTGTTTATAAATGATATACGGAATATGTTCAGAAAGCCAAGCATTGAATGTTATAGGCTGACAATATTGAGTATTAATGCCGACTCAATCCCTCGAATGCGACAGAATCCACGACGTGATTTGGGTAACTAAATGCATAACCAGAAAGTTGGTAATGGGATAGTAGATCAACTCAGAAAAGTAATGAGACGACGAGTAGTTAAATGAAAAAAGGAGGATAGTTGTTAAGATTTAAGTGACAGTATCAGCAGAGATGTAATGACGGGTAAGGTACTAATGGATTTTAACAACCCATGTGATGTAACAAGAGAACAAGATTAGAATTTCAGTATCATTAAGTATGAGAGGATGTGACTGTGACCTCCCCAACCACAAAGTGAATATCCGAGTTGGATGACTTGGACAGGACAATGAAGCATTACGACACATAAACACATAACACGACATCATGTAGTGATAGAAAGTGAAACAGATACATAAATGGAAATCCTACTTACTAACCCACTTTGAGAACCAGGAGCATAGTGAAACTATAATTATGCAGTAGACAGGTATGGATTCAGGCGTGCCCCATTCACCCACCTAGGTTGAAGAACTCCATGTTGGATTACTGAGAGGGGGGGTGAATCAGTAATAGCGTAATT
>CBVK0100154862.1:0-26618 GCA_900067695.1 Picea abies
GTCGGCGAGTGGCACCCTTGGAGCACGTGGTGCATCCTGAAGGGCACGTCGCACAATGAAATTCTAGAGGCGAGTGGCACCCTTGGCGCACGTAGTGCGACCTGAAGGGCATGTCGCGATAAAGGTGGTTGTTGGAGTCAGCCTAATTATCCCTAAGTCTTCAGCACCTGAATAAAACTTTAAGCTTACCCTAAACCGATTGTCGTCTAGCTTAGAATCTAAACCCTAAGCCTAAGACCTTCTAGAGACCGGGGGGAAATTTCAGTGTGGCCTTAACAACTGAATATTCAAAAAAAAAAAGAGAAGAGAAAACAAAATCAGACCATCACCCTTCCTTAATCCGTGTCTACTTAATAAAACTGACCTCCATCGCCCGGATCTCCCAGTGTCCATCTCCCACATACTCGTCTAGTCCACTTTACCACATCGCCATCCCTCCTCGTAAACCCTCCTTATTCTTTTTGTAAAACATTCACTTACCCCTATACTGGTTGGCCTTCGCTTAAATCTCTCTTCGACCCTGAAATTGCAGATACATTAATGGTCAATTAATGGATATAGGCAGGTTATTTATAAAAAAAAAAGAGGGATGAAAATATAAATAAGTATATTTTATTTTATACAAGCTATAAACCCTAATTAAAGCATGGGAAAAGGGAAATAAAAAAAAAATTTAATATTTAAACTAATAAAATGAAAATGGGGGAAATAAATAAATAATAAAAGGGGGGTAAATAAATAAATAAAATGAGCGCACATGCCATTTATTTTAAAAATAAAAATAAAAATAAAAATGGGAAATACAAACGAATTAAAAAAAAGGAAAAAGAATTTGAGGAAAGTCAAAAGGGGAATTAGGATTTTGAGGGGTTAAAGGGAGGGGAGAAGGAGAGGAGAGGGGGCTTTTTGGCTTTTGGCTTTTTGGATTTTTGGCTTTTGTTTTTTGGCTGAGATTGGATTGCTAGGGAAAAGGGAGACTGACTGATTTCTGGTAGGAGTTGGGAATCCTCAGCATACGTGAGTGGTAGCTCAGCCTTTGAGGCAAGCTGAGGAGCTAGAGACTCTCTGGTTGTGTGTGGCCCCTTTGCGGCTCGGGGGGCTAAGGGGGAAGAAGAGTACCCCTAGCGTTTGGCTGGGAGGTACCGGTGAGTTGGTGGCTGTTGGCAAGCAGGAGCAGGAGCGGGAGCGGTTGGAGCACCGGATTCCTCGCTGCAAGCAAATTAGGCCAAGGTATGATTCTGAAACAAGTAGAGTAGAATGCACAGTGATATTTGCTTTAGAAGGTCTTCGTTTTTTGTAATTAGCGTAGCTGAGGTCTCTGTTGTTTCAGCTATTTTCCCTTGTGGGAGTTTAGGGCAGTAGGGTTTATTCTTTACTCTGGGCGTGGTGATTTCATTGGGCAATTCTTATTATATCCGTGGCTTTCTCTTTTACCCTAGGGCGAAATTTTGTATACCCAGGGAGCTTGAGTTGCAGTAGGGTTTTTCTTGATACCCCGCGTGTTTATATTCATTGGGCCCTTTTTACCCTTCGATGGGATTCCTCATCTTGCCTGTTCGATTTTTCTTACCTGTAGTGGCTTCTTCGGTGGGTTTTCTTCCCACTGGGTCGTTATCTTCTTACAACCCATTGGTGTGCGTCTTCTGTGGGTTCTCCTTCCCATTGGGCATTCCCACCTGCGATGTTTTTCTTAATTTCTATCTCCCCGGAATGCCATCCCTGGTATTCCTGTAGATTGTCTTCTTACCCGCACGAAAGCCTGCCGGTGAACTGGAATGCGGTTCGCGCGAAGTCCCTGTTACACTTCAGGTCAAGACAGACCAGTAAATAATTACTTTTAACTTGAAAACTTATAAACCTCACAGCATAAAGCACCATGGATTCTGTCCGCTATTGGTGGAATGGCATTTTCGGTTTCGGTATTCTGTGTTCGGTTGCTCGCAGAATTTCTTATTCATTAGTTTTAAAGGATATCAGAGAACAGCGTAATTCCTTATCCCTGGGTTTTTGGGGTCTGGTAGTTACTGACTTCATGGCGACACGATGGAATGGTTTTATATGAACTTAAAAGTAGAAATGTAATTCCACATTGTCGTGAGGAACCTATTGATGAAGGCTGCCTCCATTACAGCGATTATCTGTTGGTGAACAACACGATTTCATCGCCTTTCTGTTCCTGATATATCTTTATCATTACAGTGACTTCTTCTCGCTGATGTCTGGTTCACAGCTTTTTTTTTTTATAACAGCCTTGACAAGTTTTTTTTTTATGTAATTGATTTTATACGTAATGTAAATTCGTGGTAATTTTCTCACGGATAAGTAGAAAGGTAATTATCCCCTTGTTTTCACATGATGGTTACTATATTCATTCCGAAGTATATATATAACTATACAAAGACAGACTCCGTCCGTGGAAGCCACCAAGGCGACATAGCAGTCGAATAGACTTCGCTGGCGACCACCTTTTTGACAAGAACAGCATTAAAATTAAGTATCCAATCCGCGCCCACCACCCCACAAGGATAACAACCATCTGGTAGGATAAAAAGGGCGTAGGTAATCACAGCTGGCAACTACAAAAATGTCAAAACCAGCAGACAAATTAGACTCCCAATCGGCCATGCCTGGCCCACAGCTCCACGAGGATCAGCCTGCTGGTGTAAGGATACAGCTTGATAGTGAATGTTTATTTAGATTTTATATATCAGGTTACCAGGCAAAACCATATACCAATCCAAAAGTTTAGACCTGTTTAAAGGCATTAAAAGTAGTGCGTAAGGGTATCGTTTGGTCCTTTCTTTTAATTAAATATTAAACCTTGACATTATCAAGAATCTAGGGAAAACAAAAAAAAAAATTAAGATCCGCGTCAGAGGCCAACTAGGTCAAGGCCGAGCCCTTCCATAACGCCCTCGATCTGCTAATTGAGACGGCACTGCCTGTAGCCTTCTCTCTTCCACCTCGTCCTCGATTCGCTCAAGCGATCAGGGACGCCGAGGCTGTGCATTACTCTTAAACGCTGAGGTTGACCTCGTTTGGGTTTTCGGAAACTGATATCAATGCTGCTTCAGCCACCTGCCTTTGCACGCCACCGACCTCTAGTTTCTGAGATAAACCGTCTTAAAACCTTGCCTTGTTGAATATCGTGCTGGTTCGATAGGACCCCTTAATACTGTGATGATTATGGCAGCATTCATTTCAGAAAAATACCTCCCATTACGATGTTAGGGTTTCTTTATGATCCATTCTAAACCCGCGGTGTTAATGTGGTGCTTAGACAAGATGCTAATTAATTTATGCTGTTATTGACATCGCTCTAAAAAGGTTTTCATTTTTAGGTAATAGCTTGTAGGTTTAAATATTTGTGCCTTTAAAGTCTGGGTATTTCAAAACAGCGTTGAATATCAATATTGTTGCCCTTGGTTAACAGCATTATTAATAATTATGTGATTGCAATGGTAATTCAGGTTATTTTGCATATTTATTGTTTATTAAATTGCCAGGATTAGATGCGTTGAATATCAATATTGTTTGCCCTTGCTTAACTGCATTATTAATAATCGTGTAATTACAATGGTAATTCAGGTTTATTTGCATAATTATTATTAATAATTGTGTAATTGTAATGGTAATTCAGGTTTATTTTGCATATTTATTGTTTATTAAATAGCCAGGATTAGATGCGTTGAATATCAATATTGTTTGCCCTTGCTTAACTGCATTATTAATAATTGTGTAATTACAATGGTAATTCAGGTTTATTTGCATAATTATTATTAATAATTGTGTAATTGCAATGGTAATTCAGGTTTATTTTGCATATTTATTGTTTTTTAAATTGCAAGGATTAGATGCGATAAATATCCATATTGTTTGCCTTTGCTTAACTGCATTATTAATAATTGTGTAATTACAATGGTAATTCAGGTTTATTTTGCAATAATATTGTTGTCGTTAAGTTGCACTGTTGATGAGTAATAGATTAAATGCCTTGGGGATATCATAAACTGAATGTTAATGTTGGCAATGGCAGGAGGAGTAATAGTTCGATTGCCATAGAATATTATTAATGGAAATTTCATGTTGATAGAAAAGCAATGATTAGTAATTGTTACTCATGGTGTAGTTGCGATATTGCTATTTGTTTAATGGAAAGTTGATACTAGATGAAGTGCCAGGCTAAGTAGGGGTTTACTTGCCATATTCATATTAGTGATGAACTGTTAAAGTTAATCGTTCAATGGTAACATAAATTTTATTATTTGAAATGATTAATGTGGATTGAATCGAAATGTTGAAGTAAATGTTCCAATTGCAATGTTAATAGGGATGCATAGGTTGCGAGTTTAATTATGTTAACTGAATGCTAGAGACGATGTTTAATATTACTATTGATTAGGTCGCGATGTTATTGTTGGCTTAATTGAGATGTTGAAGATGATGTTGGATTGTCATGCTACTAATGTTAAATGGAATGCCAATGACGAGGTTTAAGTGCAAGCGCTAGTGCTTACTGTTTGTCCCTGATTTGTGGTACTGGGTGGTATTGTGTTGCGTAGCATGTTCGGGTCGGGCGAGATATGGTCTTCCCTTGTAGCTTAGTGTGTTTGTCTGTGTGTAATCCGGGAGGGGATCCGGTGCCGTATCAAGAGTCTCGGGCTGTTTAAAGGCACAGTTCCACTCTTGCGACACATTCTGAGCCATATCAGTAGTCTCGGGCTGTTTAAAGGCACAGTTCCACTACTGTGATTCTACTGACGGATTCTTTCATTCCGTGACCGTACTATGCCTAACCCTGGTATCTGTCTCTGCCTATAGCCTTTTGTTGCCCGCCTCCTGTTCGGGGCGTTGCTTCTTGTCGTTGTTATGCCATGTCGGGTCGTCTTGATTGTGTCCGTCTTACTTGCGTCCTGTTGGTTCGAGGTTGACATAGAGTCTAGGGGGTTGTTTCTTCTACACACGCGCACACACTGTAACAAAAAAAAAAAACTTTCACCAGTTGACTGAGTAGATTTTCTTAGCCCGGAGGGCTGTTACATCTTCTTTAACTCCTTCATCAATAAGTCTATGCCATTCCTCATGACTGTTGTCATCGTGATTTCCTGCTTCCTGCTCATGGAAAAGTACATCTCTACTTGCAAATACTTTGTGAGTAGATGGATCAAATAGTTTGTATGCTTTGAATTCAGAACAGTGCCCAATGAAAATACACTTAATGTCTTTAGCATCCAATTTCTTCTTATTCTCCATTGGAATATGTGCAAAAGCCTTACACCTAAATACTTTCAAATTATGAACTACAGGTTTGGAACCATACAAGGCTTCGAAAGGAGTAACATTATCAAGACACCTTGTTAGGCTTCTATTCTTTAAATAAACTGCAGTATTTATGGCTTCATCCCAAAATGCATTTGAGATATTCTTACCTTTCATCATACTGTGTGCACACTCTACCAAAGTTCTATTTTTCCTTTCTGCGACTCCGTTTTGATGTGGAGTGTGAGGTACTGTAAACTGCTATACTATTCCATGATCTTTGCAATATTTGTTGAAGTCCCCTGATTTATACTCTCCCCCTTGATCTAAACAAAGGATTTTGATGGATTTTCCTATCTGCTTTTCCACCATGGTTTTGAATTCCTTAAAGTACTCAAAAACATCACTTTTTCTTCTAAGGAAGTAAACCCATGTGTATCTCGTGCAATCATCAATAAATAATAGAAAGTAAAATGCACCTCCTAAAGACCTAGTTTGCATAGGCCCACAAACATCAGTATGCACAAGATCTAACACATCTCTCTTTTTCTTATCAGGATTAGAAGGGAATTAATCTCTGTGCATCTTTCCTAATGCACATCCATCACAAGCAACATTCTCATTCTTTAACATGGGAAGTCCTTCAACCATATTCTTTTTCTGTAATAACAATAAATCGGGATGATTGATGTGGCCATACCTTTGATGCCAAAGAATATATGTAGCAATTTAGTTTTCAGGAATAAAATGCGATTTGTGTTGCTAGTTTCATACAATGCTTTAAGTGTTGTCCATGTTTCAACAGAAGTTGTAGCTTCTCTAATATGTGAAATTATGTTTTCTTTAACAGACATGTGCAACAATAACTTTTCCTTGTTTTCACGCTTCTCCCAATCTTGGATCTGTGTTGTTGTCGCACCTGTAGCCACATCAGGTTTCACTTCACTTCCCTTCGCAATGTTCCAGACACCATAGCCCTCCATCGATGTCTGCATCTTAAATTTCCAGTTAATAAAATTCGAGCCATCTAACTTGTTGGCTTCGTTGAGGTAGGTCTCTGCCAGAGGATTCACCATCTCTGCTAATAGATACTTGTATGACCAAACACACTTCAATCCTGAAGGCAGTGAATCACCAAGAATACACAAATAACCTCAACACACTCTTCCTCTTTGGGTGCCTATGCTGGATTTCTCAATGCCCAAACTTGTTCACACAATAAATCTCACAAATGATATCTACTTGAATAAACTTTAATATCCACCTTATAAAGTTTATGCCTCAAAAGAAAATATCCACTTTTAAAAATATCTACTTGAATAAACTTTCTTATTCCTCACAAAATATTCACTTAATAAAAAGTTAATACTTCACATCCACTTTAAATCATAGGCCATCCTTTAATAACTCCTTCACGATTTATAAAGTTAAAAAATTTAACTCACCAATGTAAATAGTGGCACAAATATAACCTCACACTTTAACCTCGCGCTCAAAGCTCATGCAGTAAAAATACCATGCAGTAAAAAATGAAAACTTACGCTTTATGAAAACTCACGATTTACACACCTCACGCTTCTATTAGAGTGCAACAAGTATGCACCTCACTATGCACTTGGAGTGTGGAAATCTCACGGGTTTCCACACCTCACTCTACTATTAGAGTGCGGGGAGTCAACACCTCATGAGGTACTTGGGTGCCAGAATCTTTAAAATTTTTCACACTCTTCAAGAGGAGGGAACCTGCGGACTTCAAGAAATTTACGCACCTCACCCCATGGCTCTAATACCAACTTAGAAATATGATAAACAACACACAGTGAGGCAATGCTCATAATCTATATTATTGAATGAAGACTCATTACATCATTATATAGGAAAATACTCTACTTAGTCAGTTACATGCAAACCATAGACAACTAGACTCTACAGACAATGAAGTAGAGTTCAACTACGAACTAACTCTTACTCCATTATTTCCAAGTATTTTGACCAGTATTGGATTTAAGTCGACACAATGCCTCTGATGCCTTTGATTTTTTAGGTACCTACACCCTAGCTCCACATTCACTATCTACCAAGCATCATCTAATCTACCCTTTGGCACATGCTTGTAGATTGGGCCACCTTTAGAAAATGTACTTGGTTATTGAACATTGAGAATTTTGAGTGAGTATGTTGGCTACAGGTAATGTATTTTGACCTCATTCATCCACCAATGAATAAACTAAACTTGTTGAGGAAAATATGAGGGCTATTATGTCCAGAAAATATGGAATATGATGAGATCCAAAAATGAGTCATTTTTTCCCATTCACATTCTAATTATTTTTGGCTCCTACTCTAACTATGGTTATCAAGTATCACACCTATTGAAAATTCTAAAATTTAAAGTAATGTTTGACTAGGAGAGCTTCAAAAATTGATCCACTAAAAATGCAAGGCATAGGATAATGAATGTGAAGATAAATAAGTGTTCATGTTGTTTATGTTTAATGAATTTGTAAAAGGAGACAATAGTTGATATTCCAGATTTGATTTTTTTGCCTCCTTTGCTATGATGTTCTATGGTGAGGAAGGACCGAGACATATTTTATTTTGTGAATACACTATTCTGGAGATCAATAAATACACTTCCAATAGTTTTAAAGGGGGCACACTCTTGCAAATTTGTTTGTTGGAAGATTCTATAGTCTATTGCTTTATCAAATAACAATCAAGGTTCTCTTTGGTGAAGGATTATAGCTACACTCAAGAGTATTTGAAGGAAATGTGGTAGATGACCCTTGAAGACATGGTTAAATAGGCCACAACCTAGGAACATACAAGAATTAAATTGTCAACCTTCCACTAGGAGCACTTAGTAGAAATTGATTGGTACAGTTAACAAAAAAATAATCAAAACAACATTATATTTATGTGATTGTGATACATGAACCTACAAGTGAATTGTGTTATGTGTGTTTATATTTTAAAAAATTTAAATATAAACCCATTTACAATTACCATTAAAATACAAAACTATAAAAAATGTTATTCTAATATGCAAATATTTGGATAGTTAGGTAGTGGTCTTGCAAAGATTTAAAAACATTGGAATCATTCTTGTGCATCCACCAAAATTGATAGTTGACCCAATCACTATAGTCAATAGATCCCTCACAAAAATTAAAGCCTAATCTCGTAGAAAAGAACCACAATTAGATAGAATAGGATGCCTAGGATGAAATAGAAGAGGACCCACAATTAGAGACTGCCTCCTAGATAGGTTAAAAATCTCCCTATGATTTGACCTAGATGAAGATACAGTTTCCATTTAATTGACGTATTTTTTAATTGAAATAGACATGTGTCATCAAACTTATCTATAGTAATATCCCAAGAATAAAGGGGTCTATTTTTCAATACTCATCACCCAAATTGATGATTAAAACCATTGAGCTATTTTATAATTAAATCCTACGAGCAATCTTATCTCTCGTAGAATAATTGAAACATTGATGAATGTATGCCTCTTAGTTCAAGTCAAGGTTAATAACCTCCATTGAATTTATGTAAAGTTTAATTGGTTATGCCTCTAATTATTTTAGTTCTATAAGCCTTCGGTTCCCAAACATCTCAAACTAAAGATGAATATTGTGTTATTCTATGTAATGTCTTTGAAACAAGTGATACCTTATAACTCTCATCACTTCCTATAGTAAACTATAATCAATGGTTGTTGTTTCTAGTTTTGAGAGCATTGGGAGTGTTTGGGTTGGCCTCCTCTTGTTTGAAATGAGCATTTATGAGATATAAAGCATGGATGGGGTCATATGCAAACAAAATTTATAAATATAAACCCTTGAATTGAATTTTGAACACAATGCATTCAAGTGTTAGGGAGTTCTGGTCTTCTCATTTCTTTATGAGTTATTGATAATACAAACTGAAATTATGAACAGATTCTGATCAAGACCCGTGGTTGATGCATGTGCAATCTTTATTTTTATTTTTTCTAACATGTGCAAAATTCAACAAAATATCCTTATCAACTCAATTTGAGTTTTATGTTCATGTCCCAAAGATATTTCTATTAAATTCAACACCTCTGATTCATGAAAAATAATCTCATAAGTTTTTAAAAATAATTTTGCAAGTTCTAGGTATTTGTTCTAAGTGTATATGTCTTCAATAGGTGTTTGTATCTTTGTCAATATATTTCTTTTTACCTTTTCATTTGTGCTTTGAATCTATCATTTTATTATTACTAGAAATTCTTTTGATTTGAGTTTACAAACTACTACATAACAATAGTGTTTCTTTTTCTTCCCTAACTTCATTGCAAATTCACATTCCCTAATCATTGGATAACATATTTCTTCCTGCATCTAAAACACATTTCTAAAAAAAAAAATAGTGTGTTTCTCACTATTTATCTTAGCATAATGTCATAAATTGGTTTCTCTCACACAATATTTGTAAGTCCTTACACAAATTCTCTAAAAAAAAATCAGGTGTTTGCAATGTCTTGCTTGCGGGTGCCCTACTAACACTACCCATGATTTTCTCCATGATCTATGAAAAAATAATAGTCTGCTCCAAATTCAACTATAGTTATCTTTGAAATATTTATTAATATTTGTGTTCAATTTCATTCTAAATGCAATGAGTATGTTCATTAGGTATTCATGTATCTAGCTACAAATTTATAAGCATCATTGCATCATAACCATTTCTCATGAATGCAACAACCTTTGGCATCCACATCTCTACAACATATGTGGAATTATGTTTGGTTGGGGTCCCTTATTAACATCTTACTTAGCATGAATGTGAGTTTAATTTCGTGTTAATTAACATGTTAGGTCTTGTGGGTCTCCATTTATGTTCATCAACTTAGATCTTGCATTGATCATGTGTCTTATTCCTCTATTGCAAACGAAATCAAAATTAGCTCTCATTGTAGGTAATTTTTTTCTTCATATGTTTCTCTTATTTATGCACATGAATATCTTTGTAGTTTTACAGGTTTTGGACTATGCTGGTTAGACCTTAGCATTTTCCTTATTTTCTATGGTTCCTCCCACCTTCCAAAAATTATAGTTAAGGAATTTTTTAGTACTTCAATATAATTGTTCTTGTAAACATGTTTTTAAGGGAAGTCAATTGATCAAACATCAAGTATTGTAGTGAATTATTACTTCAACACTATTTTTATTAAATTTTCCATGAAATTTCATTAAAAATAGTAAGTTTATAAACAAACAAACTTCCCCAAAATATCAAATTGTGAAATTGGAAAGTACCTTTTTGAAGAAACCACCCTCCATTAATGATCCAAGTGTTACATGCATGCATGGAAAAACTACTAAAAGTAATACTAAAGTTTGAAGTGGAGATTTGAATATGGTCCCCTTAATGTCAATCTAGAAATGTCTAAATGTAGCACTCAGACTGATCTCAAACTCAAGAACCAATAGATGTACTCATGAACATAATGAAGCTTGACAATGAATATGCCTAGAGATGATTTGATTTATTTATTGTCTTCTTATAACTTGGTTAGATGATTTATAGTACAATTCTTGGCCTTATACTTAGCCTCCAATTCCACTCCCTCATCCTACAACCACAACTACATCCTAGACAAACTTCCACTTAGCATATCACTTCCTTTTTTACAGTGCTCCCATCTACTAGGGGAACCAAGAGACAATCATATAGAGATCATTTTTACAACCCCATATTAGTATAGACCCAAAGGACCACCTCCACTTCCATGAGACCCCAACAACATTGCTAATCCAACTAGTCCCATACTAGCAGTCAGACAATATCATCTAGGTCATAGTGATGACCCCCCTATTCTAGGAAGTAACACATTATTCAATCCATATCCTCTTCTAGTTATTCCTCTAGACTGATTTCTATTTTGTGTTTCCTCCATTCAGCCTCAAATGTTAAGGGAGATGATTCTAATGGACCATTATAATATTATCCCATGAGTATCACAAATCCTAAATCCATTATGTTTGTACATCTCTCTCTTGGATCAAATCCCCATCCTCCATTCTCTTAAAATTATGGTCTATGTCAATCCATGAAGCATGAACTCACTTGTACTATTTATTTCTTAAGTTTGCAAAAAAATGAGTGGGTTGAGAATTGTATTATAACAACAAAAGTCACTTGTACTATTATGTTCTTGTGGTTTCCTCAAGATGCTTCATCACATCCCTTATGACACTTGCTAATTTTTTCTCTCATTTGATGGAGTGTTGTAGGATGTACAACCAAACATGTATTTGTCAGATATATCTTTGTCAAGTGAGGTAAGTTCAGGTAGAATAGAGGAAAGTGAGACATCTAGTAGGTCTAACAGATGGAGATCAACTAGAGGTGAGAAGATCAGAAGAAAATTCCATAGATAGATGAAATTTTTTCTTGCTAAAGGGGGGTCATGTTCCTATGATGATGGGAGTATAGACGACATCGAGGTTCCCTTGAGGTACAACAATGTGGTGAAACGATGGGTACCCAAAGATCTTCCTCAAATAAACATTGATTTTTGTGTCAACGAAAGGATAAACCACATTGCTCCATTGTCATTACATGGTTTGGGGATATTTTCCATATATGGCATAAATGTTTGTTACAATGAAATAATTGAATTGATGGAGTATGTGGAACCCTGTTACATCTACAAAGATTGGATACAACTAGTCCAATATACAAAAAAGTATGTGAAGATATGGCATTGCTACAAATGATATAGAACTAAAAGGAAATGATGAAAATAAAGGAGCATCTATATATATTGACAGAAGGCCAAAAGTAGCGGGAAACATTGCAGGGTTTATAAACAATACATGACCTGCGACCTCAAATAAGAAACCCAATTGTGTATTTAAGGGGTGTGAAGGAAATTGTGTATTCATGTGTGCAATACAATCAATAGTTGCAGTGGGAGAGTTGTTGATTGATTACAATTTGAATCGAGAAGATACATGCATTGCTATTATGGGGATGGTACATATACTATTTTACCCAACATGTAAGAAATGACTCTTATATTTTATGATTATCATTTACTATAATATCAAGATTATCACTAACACATGTTTCAACATATTGCTCATCAAGATTTTCCAAGACAAGACAAGAAACATACATTGTCTTCAATATGATCCTCTAAACTAGAACTAAAAACTCATATGGCAAGACATTTAATGATAATATCAATCCTTGCTTTGCTACCACATTAGGATCGCTCCTCAAAGTTGTAAATATTTTGATGTTATGTTTTTTATAAGTAAATAATCCACTAAAATAAGATATATATAGATAGACAATTAAAGCAATACCAATCACTCTTCAGAATACATGGCTCTCCAACACAATCTCTATAGATAGATATAGATAGACAATTAAAACAATGCCAATCACCCTTCAAAATACATGGCTCTCCAACACAATATCTCCCTTGGAAACCCATGTCAAAGAAGAAAATAACCTCCATCTCCACCTTTTGCACATATATCTTCAATCTTATTACATGATTTTGTCTTCAAACTTCTTTGTATTGTTAGATAAAGTTCCACTTCATGTAAAGACTACCTATCATATGAAAGATAGATACTATTTTAAGGATTCCACCTTGAGTCTCATCCAACATGTTCTTCAAATTGAGAACATATAATATCATTATTGTACCATTTACAACATATACTAGATCCTAGTTTATATCCATCTAGTAAGCATTGTCCTTTTACATAATAGGAAAGCTTAGTTCCATCAGGCAAGTTGTGTGGCTTAAAAATTGTTTTATGCAAATTCATATCTCTTTGTTGTGTCCTATCTTGCACACTAGGATTTCCTTATACTTTTTTCTCCAACATTTTAAAAGTTATACACTTTTTTTCTTCCAAAACATCATGCAATGAACTCCCATTGTCAAGGATTATACAATTTCTAGCACACATTTCCATTCTACCAACATGCTCCTCAAACTTGTAGATCCTGACAACTCTTCTTCCTTTTAATGCTTTTGATATAACTTTGGTTTGTTGATGAGAACCCCAAAGAACAAATTCATGTTGTAAAGGATGGGTTTGTTAGAGATATAACAATTTGTGTTCCCATTGGATCTCCAAATTGCAATGGTCTCCTCAACTTGGTCTTCTTACCTTTTGATGCAAGTCTACTTGAAATGAATTGACTTCCAATAGCTCTTCTCTATTAAATCTAACTGCATTCATTTAATTTGATTTAGCAAATTCTAAACCGTAAATTGATCTAATTGTATAGGTTCCTATAGCAATAAGTGCCACCTCCACCAATACTAAAACAACCCACATTGATACTCTTATGGCCTTACTCCATGTCTTTGAACATACTTTGCATATATTTCGATCATAACATATTAATGAGGAATAGATATGCTTGGGCCTTATCATGCACATGTCCACTTGCATTGATGGCTAGCACAAATTGTGGAGGGCTGATTTATATGAATTTTAAATCTCTTCATGCCTCCACACTCTTAAAAATACCGAAGACAAATCACAATCAAAGATTAATTGTAGAGTTCTTAACATGGATTTAGAAAGCCACTACAAAGCCTTCATAATGTACGAGAGTGGTTTTGATATTTTTTTTTTGGTGATTGGGTGACTTTATAATAAGCCTTAAAACAAATTCACAATGAATTCTTGAATTGACATAATCTTTAGTGGCATAGACTCTTTTACTGATAGAGATTGGGCTTAAGCTTATGGAAAAACGAGAGATTAAATATGACTAAGAATATGGGATGTGAGTTTAGCGTGTATGTTGAGGTTTAAATCTATTTTGTAATTTCAAGTTGCATTTATGTGTATGTTGAGGTTTGATATCCACGTCAATGAAATAATTATGGATAGTAAGATGTATGGGTAATTATGATATAGGAGGAAATTACCACATCAAATGATTATGCCAATCTTTCTAGACACCATGTTATTATGCCTTTTCTCGGAATCCATTTGTTGATTAATTGGGTTGCTTTTCATTGATGTCAACCCTTGAATCAATTCCGATAGAAAATTATGGTATCACCAACAATATGGTTAAAGGACTTATGTTTGATTGAGGTATCAAAGTATGAAGATCAGTATATTTGTAGGTAAGACTATTCTAGATGGATAATACATGTCATGCCATTTTTAGTGATATGTGGAATGCCACATAACTCCTCACGGTTAGAGAGTTATCACCTTGTGAAGTTGGAGAACCCTCATAAGCTATATAGAAGCCCCTAGAAGGTCAAAGAAGTCAATTTATTCTAGAAGCTCCTAGAAGAAGTTTACTAGTCAAAGTGGATGAAACTAGGAGTTAATCATGAGTTGAGTTGTTGCAAAAAGAAAATAATTAAAAATAAATTAGTTGCAACTAGAAGTAGAGATTTTACTATTTGCGGATAAAGTGGTTGTAAGTGGACAAGTGGTTAGAAGTGGCTTATCCCTAAAATAAGGAAGTTGGGTAAAGTTAGTTAGAAGATAACCCCTTGAGGAAGCTACTTGGATAGTATAAATAAGAGAGAAATGGTCTCCTATTAGAATCTAATGAAGAACATTGAATATATATTGTTTGTGAAAATTTTATTATAGGTACTCATTGATACATTTGAAGTTATGCAAGGTTGAGGAAATAAAACAAGGTTGACGACGAAAGTTTCAGAATTGTAGAAATGTTGAAAAAACCCTAGTTTTTGAGGTGTACATGGGCTACAGTGGAAGAGGACGTATACATGCACGTGATGAAGGAGATCAGGGTGTGTACATACACAGGATGAAGGAGAACAAGGTGCGTACAGTTGGGAAAAGGTATGAAATATTGAGTTGTTGAGGGTGTCAGGTTCTCAGAGTCTGAAAGAAAGCTCCCAGGAAGGTCTACAATGATCAGGTACAACACATCTATCTACAGGTTCAAAAGGTATGTCATATTCTTATGTGTAGTTGGATATTGTTGTCTCCATGAAATATGGTTATGGGAGTTTGAGGATTTTCCCTAGAATGGATATTAGTTGTATGGAACTTATTGTATAAGACAAATCTACATAAATGCAATGTTGATATTTATCATTGGTACATCTTGTTAGTGTTGAGATATATCTTGTATTTATTGGCACATCGTTGAGGGATTTTGGTTGTGAAGTGGTTGTGAAGTTGTTTGTGTGGTGTGAGGTTGAATATCAGTGAGAGTTTGATGTCTATTCCATGCAAGGGTTATTACACTTGATCATGATTGCATACACATGTATGGCACATGACTAGAGAGACATAGATGCATTTGGTTAAAGGATATGTATGAATATGTATGCATAGGTAACAACTACAGTTTGGACACAATGACAGGTTGTAGGTTGATGTTAAAGAGGCAAAAAAGGGTCTAGGTTTCAGAAAGGTGAAAATCCTAGCTTTCATAAGGTGTATGCAGACTACAATATAGACAAGCCACGTACATATGTAGGCTACAATATAGACAGACCATGTACATACACGAGCTGCAGCATAGACAGGTCGCATACCTGTTGGTTTTTGTTGGTACAGGCTGAGTACATGTACAAGTTGATTACATGTTATTGGCATAGGTTGGTTACAGGTTGTTGGCACAAATTGGTATAGGTATACAGTGGTATATCTCATAGTGTCAGTGTGGAAATGGTTTCATCATTTATTTGACACTTATATTTCAGGGGGGCAGGACAGGGATAGGTGGTTGTAGCCACCTTCCGGTTGTAGCTGGAGAACATAGGGGGGTTGTAGCCTCCTTCTGGTTTGAGCTTCCCTTAGGTTGTATCCTGAAAATATAGGGGTTTGGAGCCTCCTTCCAGTTGCAACTGGAAAACAAAGGAAGTTATTGCTTCCAATGAATTTAATTCTTAAAGACATAAGAAAAACCATTTCGTGGTTTTCTCCCACATTGGGTTTCCACATAAAAATATTGGTGTACTATGCATGTCTGTGATTTCTCATTGTTCTTGGTTTATTTATTCTTCACTTGTTGAATGACATTGTTAAACTGATCATAAAATATAAAAAACATTTGTATACTTTGGTTAAAAAGGAATTGTAATTTCTTTATTATTGATTCACGCCCCCTCTTAGTAATCCAACAATTGGTATTAGAGAAGGTTCCTTAAGAAACCAATTTAACCACTGGAAGGTAGATCATGGAGAGAAACAATATGTATAAAGATGGAATACCACAATTTGATGGACAAAAATATGCATTATGGAGTGGAAGGATGAACATATATGTATAAGAATAGGTATTCGAGATTTGGCAATCAATAGTAGATGGATATAAAGAACCTGTCATTCCTCCAATAAATGAAAATGGAAGGAAAATTAGTTTAAATAATTTGAAATCTAAAAATGCTATCCTGAATGGTATGGTTGATTTGGTATATGTCAAAGTTATGCATTTCATCTCTGCAAAGGATATTTGGGACAAACTTCATAATGTTTATGAAGGAGACACAAAAGTCAATGCAACAAAGCTTCAAACTTAGAGAGGTCAATTTGAACAACTAAATATGAAGGAAGATGAAAATATTCCATCTTACTTTTTATGAGTTGATGAAATAGTGAATGCAATTAGAGGATTAAGAGAAGAAGTTGATGAATCTATAATTGTTCAAAAGCTGCTAAGATCTCTCCCAATGAGATTTGATCCTAAAATCTTAGCACTAGAAGAAAGAACAGATCTGGATTTGATAAACATGTATGAACTACATGGTATATTCACAGCCTATGAAATGAGAACCGAACAGGAGAGTCCAATTACAAAAGAAGAAACATTCAAATCATCCAATAAGTCGAAGCAAAAGGGAAAGCAAAAGGAAAAGTTAGATAGCAGCAATAGTGACATCTAAGAAGATGATGAAGAAGTATCCAACTTCGTTTGAAGACTAAAAAAGGTAACCGACGACAAATATAGAGGTAAAATTCCATTGATTTGTTTCAATTGTGATGGTATTGGTCATTTTGCTAACATATTTCCTCATAAGAAAAAGAAAATAAATGAAGAAGATGATTTAAATAGAAAACAAATATAGAAAGGCAAAAGAACCAAATAGAAAGTCTTCAAGAAAAAATTATGCACCAAAGAAGACAACTCCTCATTAGACAAAGATGAAGTCAATGAAAGTGAGATAGAACGGGTTCTATTCATGGCAATAGAATACTACTATAAATAAGACACTGAAGAAGAATATGAAGAGGTAAAACTTGACTACAGAGAAGAATTGTTGAGTTCCATAGAAGTTATAAAAAGGGAAAAGAAGAAAAATAGGTCATTACAGGCAGAACTAAAAAGAAAAGAGGAAACAAAAAATTCCAACTCTGAAGAACTAGAGCAGATGATCACTAAACTAAAGATACAAATTGAAGAAGACAAAAGAATTGAAGAAACACTCAAAGATCGGTTGGAAGAAAAAGACAGGATCATTGGAGATTTGGAAGCATAGATTGTCACATTGAGAAAATATCTTCAAAAGAAAAACATGAAGAATAGCTCCAAGGTTTTGGATAACATTATCAACAGTCAAAGGCCACATCATGACAAGTCCGAGATAGGATGAAATCAGATAGAAAAATGCTCAAGCTCCAAAACTACAGATCAAGAAACAAAATCAAGAAGCTATGTAGAGATAGACAGAGGATCTCCTGAGAAGGAATAAGACAGTAAGTTTTATCACAGAGATGTCCCACCACTCAAAAGATTCAGATTCCAGAATCAACAATATCTAGAATGAAAAAGGTATCAAGAAGAAGATGGATTCATAAGAGTAACTCCTTTCAAAACATATTCAACTCCCATGTATCAAGCTATACTTTTTCATTTATGTTATTCATGTAACAATTTTGGACATAAGGTTGTAAATTTCAAAGAAAATAGCATAAACAAAAACAACTATGAAAGTCATGCACAAAATGTTTATCCAAGAAGGCCTAGTGAAACACATAGAGGAATCTACAAAAGGTTTGAATCCTTGAGAACTGAAGTGGAATTCTACAAGTGTAACAAATTTTGACACATGGCCAAACATTGTAGAACGATAGTCCCTCCAAGAGAATCACAACAAAATAACAACAGTTACAGATAGGAACCTCAAAGAAAATGGATAAGAAAGTAGAATCAGTATAACAATGAAGAATGCACACTCTCTCTACAAGCTCAACAAAAGAAACATGGTTGGTATTTTGAGAGTAGTTGTTCAAGGAACATGATAGGTGATAAGAACAGGTTCATAACCCTGAGAGAGGAAAGAGATGGTTCAGTCTCTTTTGGAAATGACACCTCAACCATAATCATTGGAAGGGGTACAGTAAAGATTGGAAGTAAAGATGCCAAGGAAGAAAATGTTCTACTAGTGGAAGATATGAAACATAATCTTCTGAGTGTTAGTCAAATGTGTGATCAAGGGCACAAACTTGTGTTTGATTCTTAGAAATCTGAAATAAGAAATGAAGGCTCATACAGAGTGGTGGCGATAGCTATGATAACTTCAAGCAACATATATGTGCTAAGTGAAATTGGAAAAGAAAAGTGTTGTTTAGGAAGGAAGATGAAGTTTGGTTATGGCACAAACGAATGGGTCACATAAATTTTGATAATCTTTTCAATGTCAGCAGAAAGGAATCAGTCAGAGAAATGCTCCAGATCATGAAGCCAACTAGCACATTATGTAAGCATTGTCAACAAGGAAAGCAAACAAAGACCAAGTTCAAATCAAAGGAATACTCCATAACAAGACCGCTGGAAATTGTGCATACCGATCTAGATGGACCAACTAGAACAAAGGGTTTAAAAGGTGAGCAGTATTTTATGCTATTAGTTGATGATTATACAAGAATGACTGCAGTTTGTTTTCTCAGGAAGAAGTCAGAGGCATTTGAGAACTTCAAAATATACAAGGAAATGGTTGAAAATGAAACATATATGAAAATCCAATGTTTGAGATTGGATAATGGAGGAGAGTTTACTTCTAAGGAATTTATGGACTTCTGTAGTAAACACGGGATAAAGAGACAATTCTCCATCGCCAATACACCACAACAAAATGGAGTTGTTGAAAGGAAGAACATGACAGTAAAGGAAATGGATCATACTATGCTAATGGATTCCAAGTTGACAAATATTGTTTGGGCACAAGAAATGGATACAATAGTTCACATTCAAAACAGAGTATTGCTCAGAAACAACAATGATAAAACTCCTTATGAGATATGGAAAGGAAGACCAACCAATGTGAAGCACTTCAGAGTGTTTGGAAGAAAATGTTATGTAAAAAGGGAAGATGGAAATATGGGAAAATTTGATTCTCGTGTTGACAAAGGTATACTTGTTGGGTATTCAAGCACAAGGAAAGAATATAAATGCTTCAACCTAAGACTAAAAAAAACAGTGGAAAGCATCAGTGTGACGGTTGATGAGATAGGTGGACAAATGATCAAATAAAAATTCAAGTATCATTTGGAACAAGTTCAGGAAGAAGAAGTAGCAGAAGAGAAAGATGAGGAAGAACATCCAGAAGAAGTAGAGCAAGAACAAAAAGATATTTAGGTACCTCTAAAGACACCTAGAAGATGAGTACAAAATAACCATCCAGTAGATCAGATCATTGGAAATAAATATGCAAGAGTTAAAACTAAAAGAAGGATTTGTTCACTAAAGCAACAACACCTAGCACTATTGTCGACAGTTGAGCCAAGAAGTTTTGAAGAAGCCAACAGAGATGAATTCTGGATTAAAGCCATGAATGAAGAATTAGATTAGATAGAGAAAAAAGACCATTGGGAACTGGTTCCAAGGCCAAGGAACAAGAATGTGATTGGTACAAAGTGGGTCTTTAGAAAAAAAAAGAACAAAGGTGGACATGTTACTAGAAATAAGGCAATATTGGTATGTAAAATATATGCTCAGGTTGAAGGTATCGAATTTGAAGAGATGTTTTCCCCAGTT
The DNA here is from genome assembly GCA_900067695.1 of Picea abies. Classification (NCBI taxonomy): domain Eukaryota; kingdom Viridiplantae; phylum Streptophyta; class Pinopsida; order Pinales; family Pinaceae; genus Picea; species Picea abies. The sequence continues at coordinate 20,251 of CBVK0100154862.1, forward strand.
GCTAGAATGGAAGCAATCTGATTGATACTAGCTTATGCATGCTCCAAGAATATTAAAGTGTATCATATTGAAGTGAAATCAACTTTCTTGAATGGGGAACTAGAGGAAGAAGTATACATTGAGCAATGAGAAGGATTTTAGTTGTCAGAAAATGAAAATTATGTTTGCAGGTTGAAGAAGGCCTTATATGGTCTCAAACAAGCCCCTAGAGAATCATATTATAGACTGGACAGATACTTACAACAACAAGGGTTCAGAAAAGGAAATGCAGACAAAAACCTCTACATCAAGGTAAATCACGATAGCATTTTGTTAATTTAATTTTATATTGACGATATTATCTTTGGTAGTGATGATGATAGGATGAGCTCGAAATTTGCAAAGGATATGCTTAATGAGTTTGAGATGTCATTAATTGGAGAATAATCATTCTTCTTGGGTCTTCAGATATGTCAAAGCAACCAAGGAATTTTTATTTCTTAGACCAAGTATATCATAGACATGGTGAAGAGGTTCAGTATGGAAGATTGCAAACCAGTCAGTGCTCCTATGCAAACCAGTTGCAAGTTAAGTAAATATGATGATTCAAAAGCCACTGATCATAGGCAATATAGGTCAATGATTGAAAACTTACTTTATGTGACATCGTTTAGACCAGATATGATGCAGGCAATTGGACAGGTGGCATGATTTAAGGAAGCACCAAAGGAATCACATGTTCTAGCTGTAAAGAGGATATTTATATATCTTAAGTGTATAAAGTAGTTTGGATTATGGTATCCAAAAGGAAAGGATCTATCACTTATTTCCTACACAGATGAAGATTGGGTAGATTGCATTGATGTCTGGAGAATTACAAGTGGAGAAACGTTCTACTTAGGTGAGTGTTTGGTATCTTGGCTAAGCAAGAAAAAATCATCTGTATCATTCTATAAAGCCAAAGTAGAGTATATTGCAACAACAATGTTGTACACAGGTTCTATGGATGAAACAAACATTGAAAGATATACAGATTGAGTATGATGAGCCCATTTTGATATTTTGTGACAACGCTAGCGCCATCAATATCTCAAAGAATCTAGTGATGCAATCCAAGAAGAAGCACATTCTGATCAAGTTTCACTTTCTACGGGAAAAGGTTGCAGAGAAGAACATTAGAGTTGAATATGTGGGAACAAAAGAACAAGTTGTAGATATCTTTACAAAACCACTTCCAAGGGAATCTTTTGAGTATCTTCAACAAAGACTCAGAGTAGTTTCTACTCCAAAATGAATTATTTTGAATGCTTATCTTATATGTCTTAGATTTACATGAGGAAGCACCATAAAGAAGATACTGCAGGAGAGTTCAGTCAGGGAGAGTAGTCCCAAGGACAGTTCAGTGAGGGGGAGAAGCCCCGACAGGATGTTACCTTTTCCATTGATTTCAAAGCAGGGTATATTATTCAGATGCGTGAAGAGAGAGTTATATGCTTCGAGAGAGCAGAAGGCATGATTCCAGGGGGGGCTATGGTCATAGGGGGAGCATGAGCAATATCACTTCAGTGTTACATCATAGTGTTGCGATCAATGTAAAATGGGAATATTGTTTATTAATTGGGTTGGTTTTCATTGATGTCAACTCTTGAAGGAAGCCCAGTATCAAATTATGGTAGCCCGGTAGTATGGTTAAGGGACTTATGTTTTTTTGAGGTATCAAAGTATGAAGATCAATATATTTGCAGGTAAGACTATTCTAAATGGACAATACATGTCATGACATTTCCAGTGATATGTGGAACGTCACATTACTCCTCATGGTTAGAGAGTCATGGAATTGTGAAGTTGGAGAACCCTCATAAGCTATATAGAATCCCCTAGAAGGTCAAATAAGTCAATTTATTCTAGAAGCTCCTAGAAGAAGTTTACTAGTCAAAGTGGGTGAAACTAGGAGTTCATCATGACTTGAGTTGTTGAAAAAAGTAAATAATTAAAAATAAATTAGTTGCAACTAGAAGTGGAGAGTTTACTATTTGTATCTAAAGTGGTTGTAAGTGGACAAGTGGTTATAAGTGGGTTAGCCCTAAAAGAAGGAAGTTGGGTAAAGCTAGTTAGAAGATAACCCTTTGAGGAAGCTACTTGGAGAGTATAAATAAGAGAGCAAGGTTCTCCTATTAGAACCTAATGAACACATTGAATATCTATTGTTTGTGAAATGTTTATTGTAGGTACTCATTGATACATCTAAAGTTACACAAGGTTGAGTAAGTAAAAGAGGGTTGATGACGAAAGTTTCAGAATTGTAGAAATACTAAAAAATTCCTAGTTTTTGAGGTGTACGTGGGATACTATGGAAGAGGGAATGTACATGTGCATGATGAAGGAGATAAGGGTGTGTACATATGCAGGTTGAAGGAGAACATGACACGTACATTTGGGAAATTCCATGAAAGCTTTAGTTGTTGAGGGTGTCAGGTTCTCAGAGTCTGAAAGCAAGCTCCCAGGAAGGTCTACAATGATAAGGTACAATAGATCTATCTACAGGTTCTAAAGGTATGTCATATTCTTTTGTGTAGTTGGATATTGTTGTCTCCATGAAATATGGTTATGGGAGTTTGAGGATTTTCCCTAGAAAGGCTATTGGTTGTATGGCACTTAATGTATAAGTTAGATATACATAAATACAATGTTGGTATTTATCATTGATATATATTGTTAGTGTTGAGGTATATCTTGTATTTCTTGGCACAAGGTTGATGGATTTTGTGGTACATGGTTCATGTATTTTGGTTGTGAAGTGGTTGTGAATTTGTTTGTGTGGTGTGAGGCTACATATCAACAAGGGTTTGATGTCTATTCCATGTGATGGTTATTACAATTTATCATGATTTTATACACATATATGGCACATGACTAGAGAGACATAGATGGATTTAGTTAAAGGATATGTATAGAGATGTATGCATAGGGAACAACTAGAGTTTGCACATAGTGACAGGTTGCAAGTTGATGTGAAAGAGACAGTAAAGGGTCTGAGTTTCAGAAAGGTGAAAACCCTAGCTTTCAAAAGGTGTATGCAGGCTACAGTATAGACAAGTCGCATACATACATAGGCTACAATATAGACATGCCACGTACATACATGAGTTGTAGCATAGACATGTTGCGTACCTGTTGGTTTTTGTTGGTACATCCTGAGTACATGTACATGTTGATTACAAGTTATTGGCATAGGTTGGTTATAGGTTGTTAGCACAGATTGGTACATGCCTATAGTGGTATATCTCACAGTGACAGTGTGGCAGTGGTTTCATCATTTATTTGACACTTATATTTCATGGTGACAAGACAGAGAAATGATAGGTGGTTGTAGCTACCTTCCGGTTGTAGTCATAAAACATAGGGGGTTATAGCCTCCTTCTGGTTGGAACCAAAGAATTGGGGAGTTAGAGCTTCCCTCAGGTTGTAGCCTAAAATTATAGGGGGTTGGAGCCTCCTTCCAGTTGTAGTTGGAAAACAAAGGAAGTTGGTGCTTCCAATGAATGTAATTCTTAAAGACATATAAGAAAAAGCATTCCATTGTTTTCTCTCGCATTAGGTTTCCACGTAAAAATATTGGTGAACTGTGTATGTGTGTGGTTTCTCATTGTTCATGGTTTATTTATTCTGCACTTGTTGAATGACATTGGTAAACTGATCATAAAAGATAAAAAACATTTGTATACTATGTTTAAAAAGAAATTGTAATTTCTCTATTACTTATTCACCCCTCCTCTCAGTAATCCAACACTACTTGGCCAACAAAACCATTTTTTATATTTTTGTCTCATTCCTATTCATGAACTAACTTTATTTCACATAAATTTGAATTTCTTCTATTTTTTCTAATTCTTATATTCACATTGCATTGTTGGCAAAACCATTGTCCCAAGGTGACAGGGGAAGGAAACAACCTTCCAACAATCCACAGATACTATAGAGGAAGAGATTATTGATGACCAAATTTATTCCTCCACCAACCCAATCCAAACAATAAGGAAGCTTGTAAGAAAATCAAACATCGAACTCGCTTCTTTGATTCAGATTCGACCGCAGACATAGGATATAAAGGAAAGAATTAAATCCCTTATGGAAAACAATTGTCACTATGGGGAAAGAAAGATATTTAATTGTCCCATTTATTTATTTTGGATTTTAATTTTTATGCTCTTACAAATCCTTTATAAAAAACTATTTATTTTTACAAGATTTTTTACATGATTTTGATCCCCAAGATGTTCCTACATAGGCCAGTGTTGGTACCAGTGGCATTGCTACACTGGAACAACATCATACAGGTACACCCCTTAGGGTCGATGTCGATGTCGATGTCGGTACTATGCCATTCACTCAGACCGATACACACCCCATGGTCGATGTCGGTACTACACCTAGCTCTAACCATTACATGCCAAAATGTGCACGAGATGATGTGGATGTAGAACATGGCTTTGCACATTTTGAAGCATGCTTTGATAGATATTCTGGTGTCACTAGAACGAGACCACTACTAGTTACCCTTTTAGTAAACAATGATCTCATCCCTATGAAAATAGAAAATATTCCAGGTATTTAAGATGTGCTTTAATTATTATGTACAATCTAATTGAAATTTATGTCTAATGTGTGATTATTTTTAACTAATGATAATATCATTTTGCAGGAAATGATAAATTTTATAAATGCTTGAATGACACGACCTTCGATATCTTTGGGCCCACCATATGCACAAGGTGGAATTCCCAAATTTCCAAGTTAAAATATGAACTCATTAACAATTTGGTTGGCATGTTCGGTGAGGGCTCCTTCAGTAAATTTGGAGTCTCCTCAAAAGCAGGCACATATTTAAAATATCTGTAGGACCAATATAAGTTTCATATGCAAAAAAACCCTAAGTATGAGATTCCTCCAATGATTCCTGAGAGGGAGTGAAAGGCCCTATAGGAAGATGCAAAGGAGAAGATGCTCCGAAAAGAAGGAAAGACACCACTCGGCTCAGGGAGGTATGCGACACTTATAATAATCTAATTATGATGCTTTATCATCATTGCGACATCTAATTACATATTTGAAACTTTTAAATATAGGATCCCAGACAAATCCAAATCCACCAAGGCCAGAATAAAAAAACATGGGAAACACAAACTTTTCCTAGGTGGTTACTCAAAATTGGTTGTATGAATTGTAAGTAGAAAAAAATCAATTGCATCCAACTAATGTATTGTTAACAATTTTAATTTTATTGCATAGAAGAACCAAAATTCATGTTCTTATGAAAATTTGCAAGGATTGGAGTTCAAAGAATCTCCAACAGAGAAAGACCTCAAGCTTGCTTTCAAGCTATGGTTGAACGCAGAAAAAGCTTGGGGGGAATAGAATCTTCCAGCAATCAAATCGACACACAGGTAAAAAAAAATCAAAGAAGATTATTTATAATTTATTACTTGTACAATCTATTGATTATTATTTTCGTCCATAAAGTAATGTGTTTGTTTGTTTTAACCAGGAAACCAACGAAGAAACAAGTTTCCCCACTAGCAGAACACAACCTAGTGGCGGGAGAGTGCCACCCAATGAAGGTGGTGTGCAGCTCGGTACTAGAGGTATGTTATGTGCTATAAAAAATGTAGTATGGATTACAATTAAAAATATTTAATTGCAAATGGTGTATTAATTATAACCTTTCTTGTTTCAACACCAGAGAATCTAGAGGATTAGGCTAGACAAGAAGTGGAACATATGGCCGCATCTGAAACTACTCCACTTGCCTCTTCTACTCAAGTAGGTAAAGAACACTCTAATGCTATTTTTATTAATGAAATACTTGTAATAATAATAACAAAAAGAATCAATTTAACATTTCTTTCTTATTGCAGCTGATGATTCGTGCCCCCCTTGCAACAACCTCGATGTCGTGAGTACATGACCAAGTCATCAATAAAACATGCAGAGGACAGAACAATTGAAGGGGAAGAAGGAACTGATGAACTCCTTTTTGAATTCATTTCAAACAGAAAGAAACCAAAAAGAAATGATTGTACTTATATAATTAAAAACATCTTGTACCATATTGTGAAAACATGTTTTTGATGATTAAATTTATTGAGATGAAGTATTTTGTGTCTATGATTAATGAATGAATGAATGAATGGATGTTGTATGTTCATGAATGATTTATATATGTTTCTTTATGCACAAAACCACATATGTTTCTTTATGAATTTGTTGTTTTGCTAGTGTCTATGCATGAATCTTAATATGTTGCTTTCAACTATTTTCTAGTAGATAGATTGTGTACTGGGTAATTGTGAGTGATGTGAGGGGAGGAGGGGGGGCGGGGGGGGGTGGGG
>CBVK0100154863.1:0-26617 GCA_900067695.1 Picea abies
GCTCTTCCGATCTCACTTGTCAAGCAGTTCATTACTTGTGAGGGTAGATATGGTTTGGTTTTCTTATATCACTTGTGGTTGCTCATGAGTTTTATTGATTTTCCTTTAAACATGCCCTATTTTCTCCTTCGAAGTTTATACAAAATGGCAAAGTGTTATAAAAAATAGAAATCCGATTCTAGCCTGTTCCACCACTGTTTGATTAAAATTATTATGGTTCATCAGTTGAAGTTAAACGGTGATTGTTGGGATGCCTTCCTATTAAGGAATGGTTTTGCTAGCATTGAAATAGGACAGGTTGACAAGTCTGTCGTTACAGAAACCCTCGTCGAGCTTGTCATTCCCCCTCCTTCACCCTTGCGCTCTGTGGAACCCTTGACCTACCCTGACACTACCCAACCTGACACTCTACCTGATTCGTATCCAAAACATGGTGGTAAGCTTGTTAAAAAATATGCAAAGAAAAAGTGTAAAGGTAAAAGTGATATCAATTACAAGGGTAAAAGAGTCGCACGTTGGGTTTCACGATGTGACCGAAATAAACCTAAGGAAAATGCAGACCAAAACCCAATTTTGTTAAGCGAGGATTTCGATTAAAAAATTGAACGCTTTCTAACTAAAGAATATCCATATTTGTATGGACTTTGTTGATTATGTGATGAACCTTCCACCGTGTCTTAAAGAAAACCCCGACTTCCCTAGAATCAAACTCGACAGAGAACCTACAAGTCTAATGAAAAATTCCCCACCTGCTAATATGCATTCTATTCAGCCGCAGTGCAACGAATGTCAGTCATGGCTCGATAGGTATTACAGAGACGTGCATTTGCTTCAGTCTTGGATCAAGTCCTTGGAGGACCAGGGGAATGTGCTAACAAAAGAGAATGACAGACTGCAAAACATAGCTCAAACCAATGATAAAAGACAAAAAACCACAGGGTATATTTTTTTTAAGAACGTGGAAGCGACGACTGCCATTATGAATTCGAAAATTGGTTGATTAAAACGAATCCCTGAATCTGAGGTATGGTGTTTTAAAAATAATTTTAGGATGATTTTGTATTTGTTTTTAATTAGAATACATGATTTGTTTGTTGAAATTGCATCTAGTCTGTTTTGATTGATTTAATAAAACATGATTCTAGTTATAATTATAACTATCTACAGAATCGTGAGATTTTGTAGCTAGTTACTAAAATTCGAATTCTTTCTTTTTACAACTAAAATGTAATCTGAAATCGTGTATTCTTGTGCCTTTACAGGTACATATGATTTCTAAAGAAGATTTGAATTGCTAGTGGCATATTTCAACATGCTATTTCTTTATATGGTTTTAGAATACGCTGTTACTTTTGATAACAATGAGAATCTAGGAGGTTGTATCCCCCACAATATTTGGAACAAATTTGATGATTTCCACAGACAATGTTTTGATCTTGTGGCCTTTATAAATGTATTGTGTTGTAAACCAAGAACAATCACTGCCTGGGAGCAGAAACTATGGATTTATGATTGACAAACTTGAATGGAAGTTGATGTTGGTACAACTTTAGCTTCAATATGTCATATTTTTGTTCAAGTTTTGCTCATTTTGATTTGTAATTAAATTATGAATACTTTAGATATCATGGTTTATTACAGATTGATGTGATCATATTTATATGATGTCCACGTTTTATGTCTCTCGTATTATATACAACAATTATCCTGTTCAAATTTGATGATTAGAAGGTTAATCTTCTTTATTAAATGAGTAGTTGTATGCAAATTTTTACAGCTAGATTTATCTTAATGTGATCATTTGTCAACTTATAGAATTGTTATTACTACTTCTCTCATGTTCTGTTATTAGCATTCAATCATTATTGCTTCCCATTTACAAGAAGCATTTGGAAAATCTGGTGCAGGTTGACCTCGTCAAACAACAGACTTAGATGCTATGCACAGGACACACAAGAGATGCGATTACATGTTAGTTTGTTAGTTTCATTTTATTAGTTTAATTAATATAAGAATTTCCTGTAGTCTAAATATATTGTATCGATTGTTATTTTTATTTTTCAACTAGATAGCTGCCATTTCATTTCTTGTTTATAAAAGTTATGAAAAAAAAATCAAAAACACTGAATTATAGCTTCTCTGTCATAAATCAATTCATATATGATTTTCGCAGATTTCGATCAAAATTTGCATTTTGTTAATACTGTACATATGTTAGAGATTTAATCATATCGATACACTATACATTTAATAAGTAGAATTACTATTCTATAAATATTAGTTAGTAAACTATGAATATATTTGTTTATACTTTTCAACAACTGTTTGTCGTTTAGTTAGTTTCTTTAGTTTTTTTTTTTTACTTTCTTAGGACTTAGATCAGCTAACGGAGCCGCTAAACCCATCGGATTGGATTAATCCAAATGACTTGGGTTAAGTAGACAACCCCAAACCGGATTCACTCCTCCAGTTAACGAGCGGTCAATTTCGCCCGTCAACACTATGGCCTCGAGATCCTCCTCAACCAAGACATCAAGTTCCTCGTGTTCCCTTTCTCGTCAATGCACATACATCCTATTGCACAAAAAATTGGAGGTTATTAGCATTCGATTCATCTTTTTTTGAACTTTAAAAGCAATGTATGCGGGCCGGCTTTAAGATAGTTGCGTATGTACATGGGCTGAGTGTTACTTTGCCTGTGTACATATGTGGGCTAAGCATGGACAACTCGTGTACACATAGGCCCGAAATGTTTTCAAAGTAATGCCCCTTCCAAACATATATTTTTAGAATAAAAATATGCATAAAATTGAAGAAGAGGATGATTTGTACTTACTTGGTCCAAGTGTGAGGGTTTTTCGTCCACTGTAGCTCCTCGAATTCACATTTTGAGGAAGATGGTTTTTTACCTTTTTGGTTATTTTCCAAATCTCAATGGTAAAAATGAGTTGTCCACCTCTATTTATAGACGTTTTTGGCCCTTTTTTCCCTAATTTGGTCCCCTTTCCCCCCTTTCTTGACTTGGTGGCTAATTTAGTTTGTTTTTGAAATGTATTTGGGTCGTTCTGATGAACTTGTTCTTTTAGTTTGGTGTTTTTCTTGAGATGGATTACACTTATACCATCCCATGGTAAAATTCATTTTCTCAACTTTTTCATATAGGTTAGGTTTTCACCCACTACATGTTACATATTGTTGACTTTTCTGCTTTTCCATAGGATCGATCCCACCTAGATGAGACACATAACCTTCTTTGTTTCTTCAGAGGTGCCATAATTAGGTGGTAGAGCCTACCTATACATGGATGCCTTAGGTAGATCCTTCATTACATTTTGGCATCCATGTTGCGAGTTTTACCCATAGGATTGGTTGTCCTTGTTAGCCCTACCATGATTACGTATTGAAGCCTCATTCTTCTTACTAGTCATCATTCTTGACTTTACCCATGGGAATCCCTAAAGATCATGGTTTGTTGTCTTTCAAGCTCGCTTCAATTTTGAAATCAACATTGAAAGAGAGTTTATTTATTCTTTTCGATATCATCTAGATTACTTAAGAAAAGAAACCCCTAGAGCCTTATTTAAGCCCTTTTCAGAATCTCTAAAAGTGAAAATACTGTTGAGCGATATTGTTTCCCTTTACGCTCTCCAAACTCAAATTTGAAGGCACATTTATGTGATGGTAGTTTACCCCTTTTTTGTCTTGGATGGTTAATTTTACGAATAAAGGTATTCCTTGAGAGCTTCGATTCACTAGGAGATTATTCTCAGGCGTAATTTTAACCCTTTTTAGGGCGTGAGGGACTAAATTTTTGAAAAAGAGACATTCTCCTTGGTTTTGGTAAGGGACAGGCATAAGTTTAACCCTTTTTCAGGCCTTGGAGATTATTTACGAAAAAGGAACCTTCTTGGATTCCATATTTAATCTCTTTTAAGACTCCCTAAATATGAAAATATTGGCGAGTCACCTTATTCTTTTCACACTCATTAATTGGTCCACAAAGAACATCTATTTGGCATAAGTTTAATGCTTTTTCCATCCAATAGATTATCCAGGAAAAAGGTACACCTCAGGAGACTTGTCTCACTGAGAGAGTTCTCCTAAGTTGTATTTTATACTTTTTCGGGCTAAGGAGACTATACTTAGAAAAAGGATGTGAGTCCATGGTTAAGCTCTTTTTAGACTCTTCAAAATTGAAAAGATCGCCGAGTGATATTGTCTCAATCACACTCGTTAAAATGGTTTTGAAGAGACATCCTTTTAGTATAATTTTATTCCTTATGCAAACCGATTGGACCAATTATAAAAAAGGAACTCACTGGAGTCTTCTTTTAGCATTTTTTCAGACTCTCTAAACGTGAAAACCCACTGAGCTTACCTTCTCTAGGCTTGTAAAAATTCACATGGAAGGAGTCTTGTTGTGTCATACTTAATCGCATCACATGTCTCATCCTTGCGTATTTGGTCTAATGTTGATTACATGTTGCTATCAACAGAATCTTCAAATCATTCCTTAAACAAAAGCCTTCCAACACTTTTTCCCTTGTGATTTGACACCTTGATGCATGGAAAAATTTTCCCTAAGTGTCCTTATCCTGCACATGTCCCCTTTCCCTGAGCATTAGTGTGTTCCATGCGTTTACAACCATTTTTCTTGCCTATGACACTCATTCCTCCTTTGTAATGTAGCATTATTTTATTCCTTTTCAAGCTCGTTAAAAATTTGAAAAAAATAAAAAAATCAAATATTCCAAAAAGATGGGGCGTGATATACATTCTCGTTTTTTAGCAGCAAGATAGTTTCCATTGGAAAAATCACATCCTTCCATTTGTTCGTCAAGCATTGGGATTTAGTATGACCTTAGGAATTTTTTCTTGTTACATAGATTTGTGTCCTCCTCTGTTTGGATACTCTTCCAAACATATGGAGAGTTTGTGGTGCCTCTTGTATCATAGACTTATGTCAATATTACACTTCTCGAGTCTCATCATTTTTTGTGCCTTTGTCCAAGGGAAATTTTATCCAACCTGAGTCATCCATTCTGCATTTTATATCTTTCCTTTCATGATTCATCCATCCTGAGAAGTCTAGTCAAGTCCGTATTCAAAATCTATGAAGTTTTGTGCTTGATGATCAAGATCCTCCAGTATTTCCCCCATGGTATGTCGAAGACGTCAGGGTAGTGATTCTTACTCATATTGTACTATTACCTATGTTTTGAATATCTTGAAGTTGTTTCTTGAGCTATGAAGTCCTCATCTCCAGCCGCAAACATCAATGCTTCTTGAATATGCATATTATATTGTACTTAAATATCATCAAATGATTTTGATGTACATTTGTTGTGTATTGCTCGCGGCTACAGTTTATAGAAATTTATATAACATGGATATGAAATGTACTTGATTGGAAACCATGATTAGTTCATCCTAAGCATGGGTATGCCCACTTCATAGGGATTATCATTGTTTTGCAGATGGCACCTCCCGAACTTTGGTCTTAGGTTCACTCGACTCTGTGGCTTCCCACTGGTAAAGATATTGTAATGTATTTCGGCCATCAGATGCTATTCTGACCTCACAAATTAGGGGGAACTTGTTATAGTCCAAAAATTCCCTACCTATGCATACATGGCATTAGCCTTTCCACTTACAAAATTTTCCAAATTACTGTTGAGGATCCTTCTTTAAAAAACCATTTTTTGGAGCATGTACACGCTTTTTTGAACTATATCCCACGTACACACATGAGATGCATACTATTTAGCCTACATACATATGTGATCTACATACTATTTATCCTGCATACATACACAAGATGCATGCTAGATAGCCCGCATTTACCTCCAAAAGTTGCAGCAAATATATAATTGCAAAGAATTCAACGAAGTTTATGGGCTATCAATGATTTCCCAACCATTTCACCCATTGTATCCCATCTCCAAAATGAAAAACCATATGTTTATCATATAAAAGAGGACTTGGGGTCCCATTTACAACAACAAGCAAGAGAACAATTAAACTCTGCCAAAATTCCTTCCCCTTCTTAGACCAAGTTTTGCAACCCTTTCTGAGATTTGGCCTCAACATTCCCCTCCAGCCCTTTCTCCGTATAAAACCATTTCCCTTTTCCCAAGAGATCAGTTGGTTGTGAGAGGAAAGCATGGGAATGATGAACTTGGAGCAACAATAGAGGAGCCCAAGCCTAGTTCACAGAGCATTCACCGAAGAAGGTTGTAATCTTTCTGATCTTCATATTGAATAAAAGAATTCTTTCCTGTCCCAATAGATTATGTCTTTATGATCAATTTATTAATGAATCTATGTTTGTATATGAATATTGAAAGTGATAAGTAGAGATCATATATTTTGTAGAATTCTTTTCCTAATCTTTTGCAGGTCATCATTAGGAGGAGACCCGTTGTTGGTCCTAAGGTCTGCATCTGACTGCTAAAGGGAAAAGATAGGACACCTATCAGTTTAGAATGGTTGTTTCTTTTAATTTTTTGTTGGTTGGTTAGAGGGTTGTTATACCAATACAAAATCAAGCTTGGGTTGGGAAAATGGTATGGATCAGGGTCCTCCTTGGCTGGTGGCACACTAATGATAGACCAATGAAATAATAGAAAAAAAAGGGAAACAACAGACTACTCAATGAAGTTCAATACTTAAAATATCATTTCAAGACATTAAACATGTATCGAAAACAAAATTACTCCCACGGGTTACAATAAAAACAAATCTTCACCCAAGCATTAGCTGTTTGACAGGTTGCATATTAGTAAAAATAAGTTATACAATAGCTGAAAGGAAATGAAATGTACTTTGCAAAAACAAAAAATTGTATTCAAGATAAGAATAAAAACACATGAAGATTTGAACGAAACACTGTCATCAAGAGTATGTTCACCAGGTAGAGAGCTTTAATCCATGTATAGAATAGGTCCAACCAGACTGATGTAGTGTTATTCTTTCCCAAAAGATTTGACCCTCAAAAAATTCAAAGACACCCTATTTAACAAAGTTGCAAAGGTTCTCGTCCTTAGGGGACTGAGACCTGATTTTAGGTAACTATTTGTAGAACACCTTATTAACTTCACTAAGACACTGGACTTAATCAACAAGATTGGTTCTTATCAGACATAAAATACCACTCTTGTATCTAATCTAACAAAATACTAGAATTAATCAACTAAAAAGTAGTATTGTCTCTGAGACAGAACTGATGCATGTGCTGGAGGAATTGAATTGGCAGAAAATAGGCTTCTGAGTGATAGAATAGAGCTTTGTTTTGAGTAATTGCATGCCTATGAGCTACTGGAGGCCACTGAAGATAATTGGATGCATGAGAAGATCTTTTCTTGAGGAAGAGGTAGTCTACTAAAGTGTTCTGGAACCAATCTGCGTCAACCTATGACAAATACTTAACTCTCCATATATGTCTGAGATTTCAGAATCTAAGCACACTCCATCTCGACTTTAAATGAACCTTCTCCCCGCTTTCACTGTGATGACCTAGTCATGAACTGGAAGACGTGGAGGCAAGATTCCAATAGGAAAACAATATGCGTGGAGGTGATGGGTGATATGGAGAGTAGTCGAGGGGAACATGTGATGAATTGGTGACCTGATGTCATATAAGAACATGATTTCGGAAGTTGTCGAGGGTGTTTTGGGTTCAAACTTCCATTGGGCCTGCAATCCCCCACAAGTTTCCATGTATCTTTCCAACAATACCATGGTTCCAATTGTGGGACTGCTTTGGAAAATTAACGCTCAAGCAATTTACGTCCCCGCAATGCAATGTGGTCGTCGATTGTGTCACAATATGTGATCTAGGTGATATTCCTTCCTTACCTACTGCAATGATCAACGATGTTGGTTGGTTTTATATGGATGGTCCGCAATTACTTTGGGAGTTTGGTCTTTGGGCCTTTTAAATGCAAAGTTATTACCATCCTTTGGAGTGTCGTACTCCTGAAGTGAGAAATCTACCTCCACGTGGCCTCTGAATCTGGATGGTCCAGGTTCACTTCAGGAGTTGATCTTTGAGATTTTTCATCTCCCTACTCGTGCAATCCTCCAAAGTGAAGTATATATGAAGTGGGATATTTTTCACCGCTTGTCCTCGTTGATGGATGGTCCACATTTTCTTCAGGAATTTGGGTGTTCGACACTTCAGGAGTTTATGAATGTTGTGCTCAGAAATATCCCAAAGTGGTATAGGCTGTGAAGTGACATGGTGGCCTGATGTCATATGATGTCACAACTGTTGATGTGTCATGGAAAGAAGGGTGACATGTGTCATGTGGAAATGGGTGAATGGCATAACCAAATGACCTAGAATGAGTGCTATGTGTCATGATTGATGAGTGTGCCACATGCAATGACTGATGAGTGCCACGTGCTTTGAAACTTCGAGCTTCGATAGTTTTGGACTATGAGGCATGGATTTATCCCGAAGTAGTAAGGTCCTGAAGTGACGTGGTAGTCTATCGTTACTTCAGGATTTCAACAGTTTGACACTTCGAGTAATTCTTTCTCTAGAGCTTGCAAATCTCCCAGATTGCTAAGTCTCTGAAGTGAAGGAGTTTCCTCCACATGTCCTTGTTGATGGATGGTTTATATTGACTTCGAGACTTCGAGTGTTCGACACTTCAGGAGTTTGGGTAATTATTTCTCTTCGTGGGTTAGCTCTTGATGTTAAACCCCATGTGATTTTGACAGTCCAAATGCATAAAAACTATCAATATGATTGGCTTGATGGATATCCACCATAGAAAGTTAACCTATCTGTTCCCATAATCTGAGCCCAGAATTGACTGCTCTGGATTGTGCATTTTGTCCACAGAAATTTCTTATGCAGAGAAAGGCTTGGTCGACCTGTTGTGACCTCAATCAATGGAAAACATGATGACAAGCATTCCAAACCAAATACGACATGTAATTATTCTTCAAGAAAAAATAGAAAAAAAAATGCGCAAAGACTCAATCAAGAGAGAAATGGATAAGAACCAAGTCACTCAATAATGGGAAACTGACTTAATCAACCCAAAGAGGACAAATTCAACGAAGCCATAGGGAAAGGAGAGAGGAGAGGTAGGGGTGAAAACCGAGGTTACAAAATTGGCTGCAACTGGGGATAGCTCATCCCTATGAGATGATAATAACTGTAGATTGGTGCCTTGAGATTAAATAATTTCTCTTACCTTCCATTTCTTACCTTTGTTTGTCTCCGAGCCCCATTTTATCTTCTACTGTGTCTCAACCATGCATTTTATTGAATTAAAAACCGAGACTACACCCTAGTGCCTTTGTTGGGCTATGGAGTATTTACTGAAACTTGAAACTGCAGCTAAACCTCAATGCCTTTGTTGGGCTATGGAGTCTTTACTGAAACTTGAAACTGTAGCTAAACCCCAATGCCTTTGTTGGACTATGGAGTCTCTTATTTAAACAAGCTATTGAAAACCAACATACTGAAAAACAATCTGCGAACTAAAAATTAAATGCTCGATATACGAGATTATTCTCCTACTCCTAATTTGTTAAAACTTTCTACTCAGGTATATGCAGATTTCCATAGTAACCATTTAAGCAATTGATCTACCAACTGGATTTCTTTAACCTTCTTTGTGGAAATAAAATTTGAAAATGGAATGAGAACTTGTTTTGAATACGAACCCCACACTTGGAGTGAAACCATGATAGAGGATTAAAAATAATAAAATTCTCTAAGTATGATTCCATCGGATCATAAAAATCATGACCAATTACCTTTGTATTGATCATAAACTACTTTTTGCTCCAAATGGATAGACTTCCCTTGTGAAAAATTTGCTTCCATGGAAACATTGACATCCTCATATTTGAGACCCAAAAATGGAACGAGAAAATGTTTCAATCTGTTTCCACTATCAATTTCTCCTTTTAAGTTTAGAGTGGCAATTCCATCACTACTAGAAGAATTTGAGGCAATGGAAAATGAAACTATAGTATTACTGTTGACATCTATAGTTATGTTTTCACAAGAATCCTGATCTTCATAAAAGTTTTGAGAAACAGATTTACCTTGCAGTTGTTGATTATTTTCTTGTGCATAACTTTCGTCGACAACTTTCAAAGCAAAGGCATTGTAAAAATCAGAGGGCATTCTATTACTTCCATTTATTTCAGGAATAGGAACAACTGGTGTAGTGAGGGAATCATTTAATGAGAAAGAAAACATGCTCAGCTTCTCCTCTAGCTCCTCCTCTTTTTCTTGACCAAAATTTAAACACATATAATTATTAAATTCATTGTAAGTCAAGAATGTTAGCTGATCCCCGATATTTACAGTCAGATGTTGAGGGGAAGCAACTTGTTGTTTGGAAAATTGATCATCGTTCTCTACAAAAAATTCATGGAAGTCATCATTAGAAAACTCATCCCTCTGCTCATAACTAAGAAAAGGTTCACCTATACATGTAAATCCATCCTTTTGATAATCATCAATATACTTAGTTTCAAGAATAGAAAAAACCGATTTATTAGCTTCAGGATCCGAGGAAGAATAAAAATCTAAAAGTGATGCATTAGTATGATGAAAACAAGAACCTAGATCAGATTTCCATTGTCCATATCCTCCTTGGATTCCTCTATATCCAAATATGATTTCTTCTTCTCATAAACTTGTTCATGTTCCAAATCTTCATCACAAACTCTATTTGAGAGCCTTCCACAAGCTCAGATATTGTCCTCAATCTCCTCTACATTAGTGATCATCTGTTGAAATGGTGATGACTTTCTATCTCTAAGAAAAAGAAGCAGATTAGGGTGTTGTGGAATTGTATACTGCACCATGGTAGCAAGTTCATTAGGTTGAATTTCCATGGGCATATTAAGATAAAAATTATGAAACCTTTTATTGAATGCGATAACAAATTCATCTTGCTCCCTTCTCAAGGTGTAGAACTATGAAAGGTATTGTTCAAAGGATTTTTTATCACCCCAATACCTCGAAAACACATTACGCAAATCAGTCCATGAAGTAATAGAATCAACTTCCAAATTTCTAAACCAGAATGATGCATCTCCAAATAAAGATTTGCAGAATATCCTTGTAACTACATCCTCATGCATAATTTGAAAATTATCAATGAAATTTTCAAAAGCTTCCAGGTTCTTCTTAGCTACAACATGGTCTCCTCCATTGAACAAAGGAAGGCAATCAATACAATTGGGAGGATAGGAATGAAGGATAAGTGGTAGTTTCAGGGGTTTGTAGTACTTCTAGATCCTGGACTGAATTTTGGTAAGTTGATTACAAGGGGGAACAATGATTTCAATAAGTGGTGAATCAGATATATAATTCATAGGCTTACATGACTGGTCATGATCTAGAGAAGTTTGGATATTATCAACATTATGGTTAGTGGGTTCAAATGAAGGAATGAGATTAATATCGATAATGGAAGAGGGCATATCTTCTATTCTCAAGGATGGATTGACCAATGTAGACTTATAATAATCTGAGTCAACAAAGCATAAGATAATTATTTTCACACACAAAGGAAAAGACATGAATGAACTAATGAAGAAAAATATGAGATATTTGAAAAGACTGATGGCTTGGTACTTGGTCTATCCCTTCCACCTTTTCATTCTCTATCAGTTGGGCTCATCCTCCAGTGGAGTCTTTTGATTATGGAGTTTCCAGGTGAAAGATTGCATTCATATGTGTGTCTGGTATTTGTTCACCATCAAAGATAAGATATGATCATTGTTGTTCTTCCAGGGAAAGATATCTCATTACTCCATTCCCTGGCAGTGGTGCCAGAAGATATTGGTCCTAAGGTCTGCACCTAATTGCTAAAGGGAAAAGCTAGGCCACCTATCAATTTAGAATGGTTGTTTCTTTTAATTTTTTGTTGGTTGGTCAAAGGGTTGTTCCCAAGACAAAAAAAAGGTTGGGTTGGAAAAATGATATGGATTAGGGTCCTCCTTGGCTGGTGGCACACTAATGACAGATCAATGAAATAATAAATAACAAAGGGAAACAACAGACTACTCAATGAATAATCTACTACAAGAAGTTCAATACTTAAAATATCATTTCAAGACATTAAACATGTATCAAAAACACAATTACTCCCACATGTTGCAATAAAAAAAAATTCTTCACCAAACATTAGTTGTTTGACAGGTTGCATATCAGTAAAAATAAGTTATACAATAGCTGAAAGGAAATGAAATGTACTTTGAACAAATAAAAAACTATATTCAAGATAAGAATAAAAACACATGAAGATTTGAACGAAACATTGTCATCAAGAGTATGTTCACCAGATAGAGAGATTTAATCCATGCATAGAATGGGTCCAACCAGTCTGATGTAGTGTTATTCTTTCCCAAAATATCTGACCCTCAAAACATTCAAATACCCATTATTTAACAGAGTTGCAGAGGTTCTCGTCCTTAGGGGAATGGGACCTAATTTTAGGTAACTGTTTGTAGAACACATTATTAAATTCACTAAGACACTGGACTTAATCAACAATAGTGGTTCTTATTACACACATAAGACCACTCTTGTATATAATCTAAGAAAATACTGGAATTAATCAACTAAAAACAATTATTGTCTATGAGACATAAATGATGCATGTGCTGGAGGAACTGAATTAGAATAAAATAAGCCTCAGAGAGACATAACATAGCTATGTGTTGAGTAATGGCATGCCTACGAGTTGTTGGAGGCCACTGGAGACAATTGGTTGCATGAGCAGATCTCTACTTGAGGAACATGTAGTCTGCTGAAGTGTTCTGGAACTTATTTGTGTCGACCTATGACTGAGACTTAACTCTCCATCTGTGTCTGAGATTTCAGAAGCTAATTACACTCTGTCTCAACTATAACTAACCATTCTCCCTACTTTAAATATGATGAACTATTCGTGAACATGAAGACGTGGAGGAGAGAATCCAATAGGAAAACAAGATGCATGGAGGTGATAGGTGATATGGAGAGTAGTCGGAGGGAACATGTGGGGAAAGTTGAGCAGTAGCGGGAGAGTGAGTGGAGGTGACATGGTGACCTGATGTCATATAAGCATGTGATTCTAGAAGTTGTCGAGGGTGGTTTGGGTCCACACCTCCTTTGGGACCGCAATCCCCCACAAGTTGCCACGTACCTTTCCAACAATACCATGGTTCCAATTGCGAGACTTCTTTGGAAAATTAATGTTTGAGTAGTTTACATCCCCTCAATGCAGTGTGGTCATCGTTCATGTCACAATATATGATCTGAGTGATATTCCTTCCTTACCTGCTACAAGGATCAATGGTGCTAGTTGATTTGAGATCGACAGTCCACAATTACTTCGAGAGTTCGGGCTTCAAGCATTTTAAATGTAAAGTTCTTACCATATTTTGTAGTGTCATACTCCTGAAGTGAGAGATTTTCCTTCACGTGGCCTCTAAATATGGGCAGTCCATGTTCACTTTGGGAGTTTGGGCTTCGGGATTTTTCATCTCCTTGCTTATGCAATCCTATGAAGTGCAGTATATCCAAAGTGGGAGATCTTCCACCTCATGTCCTCATTGATGGACGGTCTAGATTTTCTTCGGGACTTCATGTGTTCGACACTTCAGAATTTTATGAATGTTGTGCTTGGAAATATCCCAGAGTAGTACAGGTTGTGAAGTGACATGTTGGCCTGATGTCATATGATGTCACGACTTTTGATGTGTCATGGAAAGGAGGGTGACATGTGTCACGTGGAAATGGGAGAATGACACAACCAAATGACCTAGAATGAGTGCCACGTCTCACGACTGATGAGTGTGACACATGTCATGATTGATGAGTGCCACGTGCTTTGACACTTCAGGCTTCAGGAGTTTCAGATTGTGAGGCATGAAGTTCTCCTGAAGTAGTATGGGCCTAAAGTGATGTGGTAGTCTCTAGTTACTTTGGGACTTCAACATTTCAACAGTTAGGGTAATTCTTGTTGTAGTGCTTCACAAATCTCACAGAGTTCTAAGTATTTGAAGTGAAGGATCTGCCTCCACATGTCCTTGCTGATGGACAATCCAGATTTACTTCGGGACTTTGGGTGTTCGACACTTCGGGAGTTCAGGTAATTCTTTCTCTTTGTGGGTTCTCTCTTGATGTTAAACCTCGCGTGATTTTGACACTTTGAATGCATGAAAACCGTCAATCTGATTGGCCTGATGGATCTCCACCATAGAAAGTTAACCTTCCTATTCTCACAATCTGATCCTGAAATTGACCACTCTGGATTGTTGCATTTTGTCCACGGATGTTTCTTGTGCATACAAAGGCTTGGTTGATCTTCTGTTATCTCAATAAATGGAAAACATGATGACAAACATTCCAAACCAAATATGACATGTAATTATCCTTTGATAAACAATACCAAAAATAGTTAGCAAAGATTCAATCAAGAAAGAAACAGATAAGAACCAAGTCACTCGGTAATGGGAAACTGACTTAAGCAACTTGAAGAGGACAAATTTGATGAAGGGATTGGGAAAGGAGAGAGGAGATGAAGGGATGAAAACCTAGGTTACAACACCCACAATCAAGGAAGTTGCAAAGATGAAATAGGTCTACACCAACTGCAAGGAACAAAGGTGCACCTACTGACCTTTTTTCCTCTCTCTTGTCTTTCAACTAAGATAGTTTTGGGTTAGCTTAGGAATAGAACTTTCTTTTAAGGGAAGTCAGTGCTCTGCCTATACCTTGACCTAATATAGTAATAGGGGGATTTTCCCTGCTAGCAGAGTCTTTTCCAAAAAAAGTGTAAGGAAATAGCCTAGATAGTACATCATCATGTTCGACACCTAGAAGATGTATGGCTAAAAATAAATTATTAAAATGATCTTCCAGGGATCCAGGTTTGTCTAGGTAAAAATTCAAGAGGATTTTATCAAAATTCCTTTGCATTTCATGAAGTTGTCCAACCAAATTAAGATATTCTTGGGCTCTCCATCATACTATAACTTCTCTGTGGATCTTGTTTTCTCCCATTAGTTGTTCTATGGTGATTTCTAGTTGTTCACCTTTGAATTCTTCTTCAGGTTCGATAAGGAAACACACAACTTTGCTCAAAGGTACTGGAACCTCTTGTAATGTAGTTTCAATAAGGTCACCTATAGATTCAATGTAAAATTCGGGATATTTGTTAGGATTTTCTACACGGGATGCTTTTATCCTAAGGAGTTAAGAGGCTATAGGTAATTTCCCAAGAAATTTTGCATAAGAATGTGTAATTCTACAAGTTTCATGAATCTCTTCTTATGGTATGTGAAACCAAGTCTCAGTATGTATTTTAGAAGTACCAGAGGCACTTCTGAAATTAGGCTTTGAGTCCTCGTAGGTAACTTCTCGTTCAAACTCAAGTCGAGGGAATAAGGTAGGTTGAAAGTTGGGATTGCTCGTTGAAGGCTGATTTTGATTATTGTTTAATTCATGTATGTAAGACATAAAATATGGCACTCTTATGTATGGGAAAACATTGATATGGTTATTATAGTTCACATCCTTGAGTTGATTGTATATGATTGAGACACATTTATGTGGTATGGTGGCATATGCATGAGGGGAATTCATTGGTTCTTTGAGATACTTCATTGATGACATTGTACATATATGCATATGGTTGATGGTATATCATGTGGTACATGTTACACATGGTTATGCTCTAGCTCATGATTCATTATCCATTGTTAATGTATCTTTTGGTTCATGATTGATGCATGAGATTGTATGTATATTGGTATACACTTGATGCATGGTATGGTACATGTTTAGTTGGTTGATGATCATAAATAGGTTGATGAGATAGTGAAAGAGTGGTGATAGTGACATAGTTTGTGGCATTGACAGTGGCAGGGTTCATGACAGTTGGTCTACATTTATATTTTAGGGTAGAAGGACAGGGAAAGGATAGGTGGTTGTAGCCACCTTCAGATAGGATCTAGAGAACTTAGGGGGTTGTAGCCTCCTTCTGGTTGGAGATAGAGAATTCAGGGAGTTGTAGCTTCCTTCAGGTTGGATCCCGAGAACATGGGGTTGGAGCCTCCTTCCAATTGGAGTTGGAGAATTGGAAGTCGATGCTTCCAATGAATGTATTCTTTTGATATATAAGAAGAGAATTTCATGGTTTTCTCCAGTTTGGGTTTCCATGCAAATTCTAATGTATTGTGTATCTATTGTGATGACATGTTGTTTATGATTATACTGTTGATGATATATTGAATTCTAATGATAAAATGCTGAATATGGTTGAAGAATAAATTGTGGTTAAAAGTACTATAATTACTCATTAATGATTCAACGCCCCTTTCAATAATACAACATGTACCTGCACTTTTATGGAAGGAAATTGTAATGTCCCCAAGGACGATCCCTATTGTAAATCATGTCCATGAAGTATAAAGCTTGCATTATGAATTGTAATTATGTTTTATAGGCTAGTGAGCCAATTTTATATAAACTGGTGGAATTATGTGTTATTAGGCCGGAGAGCCTAAGTGTTAAGGCCAAGAGATTGCTTTTGTATATGTAATCATGCATAAAATTAATTAAAAATATAAACACTGCTGCGTGCATACCGACCATGATGAATGAGTGATGGGGGACTAAGCTTCCACTGAGTGGGTAAGGGATTGGGGGTTGGAAGGTTGGAAAGAGAGGCTAAGTGTTGAGCCTAGGGGCTTAATTCCTTAGGTATAATCTTTTAATATTATTCCAAAATCCATCTGAAATATATGTTTTGTCCTCAGTTCCTGGAGAGGAACGCATGCTGATGGAGTGCATGCATCTTCATGGGTGACATGTGTCAACCCATGCACATGCAGTTAAAAAAATGAAGAAGTCAGTCGTAGGGGGGGGTTCTGTCATTCTTTCATCCTCCACTTGGGCTCACGGGGATGCTCGTCAGAACCCATTTTTCCTCTGCATTTGCATTTTCTTACCCACACACCATGAAGGAAACCCTGACGGGAAAATTGTTTGCTCTTGCATTCTTCCATTCTCCACCTGAGTCGCTTTTCCATTCCCCATTCGTCATGAATTATATTTATCTCTGCGATCGACCTCTGCGTTGATTCCTGTTCATGCACCCTGAAACTAGTGGAAAACTCGTAGACCAAGCCATGTCTCCTGTGAAGTCCGAGCGCCCTGTAAATGTCTAAACCGTGCTGTGTGTTAGTGTGGATTGTTTCCATTTTTGGATGTCCCTACCCAAATTCCTATTGTTGTTGTCACCGTGAGTTAATAAAATTGCTATTGCTATTGTGGTTATCATCACCATGCAAGAATTGAGTCGGAAGTGGATGAATAACCAGCTTTTAAGTCCCTTAGTTGAAGAGGCAGTCTGTTAGGCCTTTGAGAAGCTATTTCCAGGTGAAGGAGTCTACTGGGAAGTGGTATTCTTCCAGAGAGAGTCCAACACCAGCTACGGAGCTCTAAGATTTCCTGATCCGGCATGTTGCCGAGACCCAGAGAGGGAGGTGAAGCATTGATGGACTATTCTTGTGAAGGTGTATACTCCTGGGTGGAACATGCATGTGGGGAATGAGAGTCCATGAGTAGTGGGCGTAAGAAGGCATATTGGGAATAATCCTTCTAGTTATTCTATGTATTTTTCCCTGTAACCTTAGCTTAGACTAGGATTCCTTGCCCTAGGGTGGATCTTAGTCCCATCTCGGGGGTGATCCACTGCTGAGCTTGATGAGAAGTGTGGTCTAAGGTTGGGAGGTTCATGGAAGGCCTGCACGTAGTTGGTGGAATTACCACGGTTTCAAAGATAAGTATCAACTTATGCTTAATATTATGTTTTGCATGCCTGTGATGCTTATATGTATCATGCTTATATGTATCATGTATTATGTTGTGCATATGAATTATGGTTAATTCCAGGGATTATTTATGTTAGCAGTAATCTTGTGCTTACTATGATATTAAATGTGTTTAATATGACTTAAATGCATGTTATTAATTAAGTATGAGAATGATGTTGTTCCACACAGTAACATTTTCCTGGCCAATGGGATGACGTTCGAGGATGTTATAGTATGGTATCAGAGCCTAGTTTCAACGCTGAGCCTAGATGGGCTGGATAAGTGGTCTTTGGACTGAGGTTTTGAGAAGAAATTATGTCTGGAGGACTAATTTCAAACCTCAGAATGTTTCTGAGTGTCAACGGACTACTTGACCATGTTACAAAGATTAGGAGGTGTAGCGGTATTATAAAACTACAGCTGGTGTGGTATATGGCCACAGGGAGAGAGAGAATTCCACACCAAAAGTGTTGGAGCCATAGTATATGTTCGGTAGGAAAGGAGAACCCTCACAATCGTTAGATCTGGAGAATGTACACGAGGCTTAAAACCCTTTGGAGTTGAACAGGAGTGTGGAAATCGCGATACGTGAAATCCCGAATTCATCAGGACCGTCCATCGGAAAGGACGCGTGGAGAGCAATCAACCTTTCGTCGACTGATAAATTCAAATGGTCAAAGGGTGAGTTCATGAGAATTCATGAAATGCAAATTCATGATTGGATCACAACCGCCGATCTAATAGAGATCTGGACCGTTAATTGTCTAGGAAGAAATCGACATTTCGGGAATAGGGAGGATGAAGGTGGAAAATCCTTCGACCTCATGACACCCAAAATATCGATATGCAAAATGTCGATGAGATATGAGTCATCAGATCATGGGGAATCAGAACCATTGGATCAAGTATATGATAGACTGTAATTTCAGAATTTTGGTAAACAAAAGTTCGAGATGTGTGGATGCACAAACTCCTTATGCCCGAAACTCCAAAAAGAAAAGTGAAATTAGTAGGGCCCCATGACATCGTTGGGAGTGAGGTGGACCTTCTTAAGGAAACAATGTGTCACTACCTTGGTGGAAAACAACTGTGCTATGGGCCCGTAGGGTAAGGAAATCAAATTTTCGGAAGTCGGGTGTTAAAGAGGGAAGTGAGTATGAGAGCCTCGAGGACCAAAACCCTAAAACTTGAAGTCCTAAAGTCCTGAAATATTCAAAGATGGAAGAACCATAGAATATTTTGATCGTTGGATGTTGGGTAAATGTGGACCGTTGATCCACCTGATTTACACAAATTCGGTAAATTGAAACTCTGAGAGATAGATGTGCGTGCCTTAAACTCTTCGAAGGTCAAAAGCCCAAGTAGCACCTACTAGTCTAGCATTTGGTCATGACCTTTGGTTATGAGGGTAGGGAGAAAGAGGGAGCTATCACCCAAAAATTACAGAGCCAAGAAGAACTCGGAAAATTTGTGAAGTCAAAGCGTTTTCTTAAATTAGAATGGTTTTGAATGTTGTAGTTTTATTAAGGGTTTAAGGCCTGACAAACTTTGGTTGACTGCACATTGTGTGTGCAGAGTTCAACGAGTGTCAGGACAACCATGAATCAACATCGAGTATATAAATGGAAGAGGTGTGGATTGCCTCCAATTCAGAAAATGAAAGAGAAGGAAGGGATGTCAACTTGGGAGTCGAAGGATTGAACTCCTATGGGCACGGAAGAGAATTGGATAAGGAAGGGAATGTGATGAAAATCATTTAAGGATTGCAGAAAGATGCCCAGGCTCACCGAGATAATAGCCGAAAGATCATGAGGGTCAGGGATCAACAGGGTGAAATCAACTTAAATATGTTGAAGAACCTGGAAAGAATATAAAAGAAATTGGAAAAGGAGAGTGACTCAAGCAAAACAGGGAGTCGCAGGACCCCTGAGAGAAAAAGAAGATTGAGGAGTGGTAGTAGACATCGTTGTCGCTCCCCAAAGAATTCCATTAAGGAAGCACACAGTAGTTCAAGCCCATCCCCTACCAGAAAACACCAAAGATCTAGAGTGGATGAATTGAAAGGGGAGATGAATAAGATTAAGCCTCCTATGTTTGATGGAGAACATGAGAAGGAGGAAGATGCCGAAACATGGTTTCTTTGCATGAAGAAATATTTCCAACTGCAGAATTATTCCTCTCATGTAGAAGGGAGAATTGCGATGTATCAACTAAAAGGAAAAGCATCCATGTGGTGGGATTAGCTTGTGTAGGTGCAACACGTTAGAGAGAAAGATATCACAAGGAATGAATTCAAGAGGTATTTCGAGAGGAAATACTTAACTAAAAGATATTATGACAGAAATAGGAAGGAGTTCTTTGAACTCAAGCTGGGCAACATGACCATTGATGATTACAAACAAAAGGTTTTTGGAATTACTGAAGTATGTTCCATTCATCAAAGATGAGGCTATCAAGATTCAAAGGTATCTGAGTGGACTGCCACCTCCCATTGGTGACAAGATTCAGTATGATGATCCTAAGACTATGGAAGAAACAATAAGAAGAGTGAAATGCTTATATGAACAACAAAGAGAAAAGCCTACCTTTCGGAAGGCGTGGGATGACTAGAAGAAGTTTAAGAAAGAACAGAGGTAGAAAGGAAACAAACCTCCCTTTTTCAGAAATAGTCCTCAAGGACATCCATCATTTAGAGAGACAAGAATGGCTGAAGTGGGTGAACAAAGGCTGAGAAAGATGCCCATTCAGTGTTGGGGTTGTAAAGAGAACCACAAGTACAAAGATTGTCCCCATAAAAATGGAAAAGCAAGAGCTATCCATAATGTTCAACAAGATGAAATAGTGGAGGACATGGGTAGTAGAATGCCAAGGATCTATGCGTCTCTGGACAACAAGCAAGATGAATTTCAGTCACACACAATTGAAGTGGAAGGTATGATTAACAACCAACCATTTATTATTTTAATTGATTCAGGGGCTATCCATAGTTATATAGACCTTAGAGTGGTGGAAAGTTTGTATTTATCAAGAAGAAAACATGAAAAGTCTTGGTTAGTGAAGTTGGCTACATGAACCAAGAGGAAAGTCACTGAGTTGGTTAAGTCATGTTCGGTGGACATGAAGGGATTGAGCACGAAGGTTGAATTGAATATTCTTCCTTTAGCCTCTTATGACTGTTTAATAGGGATGGACTGGTTGGACCAGCACCATGCCCTCTTGGACTACCGTAACAAGGAATTTACACGCTTGGATGAGGAGGGGAATTGGAAAACAGTCCAAGGAATTCCCGGAGCTATGGTTGTTAGAGAAATCTCAGCACTGAAGTTGAAAAAGTGCTACATGAAAGGCTATCAATTGTTTGTAGCCCGTGTGGAGGAAGCATCCAGAGATGAAGCCTCAAATATTGGAGACCATGTGGTACTAACAGAGTTTGAAGACGTATTTCAGGAGGTACCCAAACTACCTCCAAAGAGAGATATAGATTTCTCTATAAATTTGATGCCTAGAGTAGCTCCAGTGTCGAAATCTCCTTATAGAATGAGTACACTAGAGCTGAAAGAGTTTCAATTTCAGCTTGAAGAGATTTTAAAGAAGGGGTACATTCACCCAAGCGTGTCACCTTGGGGTGCCCCAGTCCTGTTCATGAAGAAGAAGGATGGGATGTTGAGGCTGTGCATTGATTTCAGATAGTTGAACAAAGTAACTGTCAAGAACAAGTATCCTCTGCTGAGGATTGACGATCTTTTCAATCAGTAGAAAGGTGCAAAAATATTTTCGAAGATAGATCTAAGATAGGGATATCACCAAGTAAGAATAAAATATGAAGACATCAACAAGACTACCTTTAGAACAAGGTATGGTCATTACGAGTTCATAGTGGTGCCGTTTGGGCTGTCGAACACACCTGTTGTTTTTATGTGCTTGATGAATGGTGTATTCAGGGACTATCTAGACAAGTTTGTCATAGTCTTCCTAGATGACATTTTGGTGTATTCCAAGTTAGAGGAAGAGCATAAACAACACCTGAGGATGGTGCTGCAAGTGTTGAGAGAACACCAATTGTATGCCAAGTTGAGAAAATGCTAGTTTATCAAAGGTAGATCCATTACTTGGGGCACATTATTTCAGAAGAAGGAATTGTCATGGATCCTAAGAAGGTTGAGGCCATTAGAGATTGGTCAGCACCAAGGAATGTTGTGGAAGTTAGATCCTTTATGGGTCTAGTGGGATATTACAGAAGGTTTATTGTAGGGTTCTCAAAGATATCTCACCCTATCACTTCCTTGCAAAGGAAGGAGGAAAAGTTTTAGTGGACTAAAGAGTGTGAGAAAAGTTTCCAATGATTGAAGTAGTTGTTAACCAGTGCTCCAATATTGAGGATTGCATATACAAATGTGGATTTTGTGGTGTGCACAGATGCATGTAAACAAGGGCTGGGAGGAGTTCTCAGTTAAAATGGATTTGTAATCTGTTATGAGTCCAGGAAGTTGAAATAACACGAAAAGAATTATGCCACTCACGATTTGGAGTTGGCAGCAATTGTTCACGCTCTAAGGAAATGGAGGAATTACCTCATGGGAAGGATGTTTGAACTTAGAATAGACCATAATGGTCTGAAATATTTGTTTGATCAGACAACCTTAAATTCTAGACAAAGTAGGTGGCTGGAATTTCTGTGTGAGTACGACTTTGAGATCAAGCATATCAAAGGAAAGGAGAATAAAGAGGCTAATGCACTTAGTAGGAGGGTGCATGAATTACATGCTACAACCATTAGCATGTATCAGATTGATATTAAAAGAAGAATTATGGAGGCTGCAAGTGTAGATCTGTAGTATAGAGAATTGGTAGCCAAGCTACAACAGGGTAAGATACCACATAAGATGGAAATTTATAAGTTGGAAATTGATGGAATACTGTTGTACAAGAACAAAATTTTTGTACCCAATGTCCAGTGCTTGAAACAGATGATTTTGTAGGAGATGCATAATGTGCCTTATGTAGGGCACCATGGATATTAGAAAACAGTAGCAATGGTCAAGAGCCATTATTTTTGGCTGGGTATGAAGAGACAGATTGCTATATACATCGCTAGTTGTATGGAGTTCCAGAAAGTTAAAGATGAGCATAGGCACCCAGCAGGGTTGTTGTAGCCTTTACCCATTCCTGAGTGGAAGTGGGAAGTAGTAACGATGGATTTTATTACATGATTTCCTAGAATAAGAAAGATGCATGATTTGATCATGGTGGTGGTGGACAAACTTACAAAAGTTGCCCATTTTATTCCACTGAAAAATACTCACAAGGTAGCAAATGCTGTTGATATTTTCATAAAGGAAGTGGCATGATTGCATGGAATTCCTAAAATGATTGTGTCTAACAGAGACCCGAAATTCACCTAGAATTTATAGAAAGGATTGTTCAAAGGATTCAGAACGAATCTGAACTTTAGTACAGCTTATCATCCTGAGTCTGATGGATAGACGAAGAGGGTAACAGAGTAATAGAAGACATACTGAGAATGTATGTGATGGACAAACCATCAAGATGGGAAGACTACTTGCACATGGTAGAATTCACCTACAACAATGGGTATCATGCATCATTGAAGATGAACCCATTTGAAGCACTTTATGGAAGAAAGTACAATACTCCAATGAGATGGGATAATCTAGATGATAGAGCAGTAGCTGGGCCAGATTTTCTCAAGGAGATGGAGGACCAAATGATAAGAATTAAGCAGAATTTGAAAGCTACCCATGACAGGTAGAAAAGTTATGTTGATAAGAACAGAACCCACAGAGAGTTTAAAGTGGGTGATCATGTTTTCCTGAAAGTGAAAGCTAACAGGAGTTCCCTGAAGCTGGGAAGTTGCGCCAAGTTGGCAGCCAGATTTTGTGGGCCATTTGAAATCCTGGAAAGGATTGGGCCAGTCGAATATATGCTTGCATTACCTACATCTATGACTGTACATAATGTGTTTCATGTTTCATTTCTTAAGAAATATATACCAGATTCTAATCATTTTATCGATTGGAATGTGATTCATGTGGAACAAGAAGGTGTCATGCAAGTGCATCCTGTGTGCATATTGGACAGGAAAACAAACAACTCAGGAATCAAGCTATAGGGATTGTAAAGTTCCAGTGGACCTGATACGGTCCTGAGGACGCGACATGGGAGCATGAATTTGTTATGCGGGTAGAGTACCCACATATTTTTTAAAATTTTGAAATTCTTGCAGATGCAGTGTAAAGTTGCACTGAGGACGGTGCAAAAATAAGGGTAGGGGATTGTAATGTGCCCAAGGCTGAGCCCTATTGTAAATCATGTCTATGAAGTATAAATCTTGCATTATGAATTGTAATTATATTTTATAGGATGGTGAGCCAAGTTTATATAAGCTGGTGGGATTATGTGTTATTAGGCCGGAGAGCCTAAATGTTAAGGTCGGGAGCCTGCTTTTGTATATGTAATCATGCAGAACAATAATAAAAAATATAAAAACCGCTGCATGCAGACCAACCACGATGAACAAGTGATGGGGGACTAAGCTTCCACAGAGTGGGTAAGGGATTGAGGGCTGGAAGGTTGGAAAGAGAGGCTAAGTGTTAGGCCTAGGGACTTAAGTCCTTGGGAATAATATTTTAATATTATTCCAAAAGCCACGTGAAATATACATTTTTTCCTAAGTTCCTGGAGAGGAATGCATGTTGATGGAGTGCATGCATCCTCATGGGTGACATGTTGTTAACGTTAGAAGTCACTCTTGAATTGCTTGCAGGAGCAGAGCCCAATGCCCATCAGTTTTATGTCACAATTTGTTTATAAAGAGTGATCAAATGGAGATAATGGATCTAGGAGGTATCACTCTAACTCAGGGACTGAGTCTGGTACATAGAGGACAGAGGAGGTCTGGAATCCTAACTTCAGCCAGTGGGTTGATTTAAAGATGAACAGGTGGAAGACTTAAAAGAAAGTGAACAAACATCTCTGGGCATCAGGCTTGTAACGGTTTATAGAGGAAAAACTCTGAAAACAGGATCCTCCTGGTTCAGGGCTTCAAGAAACTGAAAGAGGACTTGACTTGATCCTCCAATTCCAATTCGTTCAGCGTTAAGGAAATCATAGGCACTGATTAGAGGCTCTATAACTATTACAGTGATCCATTACAACATCATCCTATAATAGTTACAACTCGACTGGATCCTCCAATTCGAAGCTGCTCTAACACAGTGTAAAAAAAGATATGATAGAAACTGGAATTCATAAGGAAAGAGGTCTCCAAAGCTCATACATAACCAGAACAACAATGCTTCATTAAAATTTTACAACCAGGGAGCTCTTCTCAACCATCGATCCCTTACAAAAGTGGCCAAAATGCTCACATATACTTGGAACAAAAACACTAGAAGCTAAATTGAGGCAATGCTTGAAGACATTATGTCTTCACATTTACTATGCCTGCAGTTCCTAGACACTCATGGACTTTAGTCAGACACAATCATGCTCCCAAGGGCCTGAGAATGAAATGACCAACTGACAGTCATCCCTGGATTTTCCATTTACGGTGGAAAATATGTCCAACCACCATCAACTGCTATAATAAGTGCTTCATTGGGCTCGGACAGGTGCGGGTCGATTCTGCACCTTCAGGACATGGAGACCTTCGTGATGGATGGAAGGCTTGACACGAAGTGATGGATGGATGGTGGCCAATCAAGGAAAAATGATAGGGCGAGCATAAGTGGCAGAATCCATGGGTTTGAAGTGTACGAGCCAGGTGGAGGAACACAGGGGCTGGAAAAACTATGGTTGGCATGACACGGGGAGAAGACATGGTGGTAAGGGACAGATGGCGGAGGTAAAGCGATGAGGCTTCATGATTTTTGGGAATTCAGGATTCACGAGTTTGCAATGCGCGAACTCTTCACCTCCAGGATCCCCGATATCCCGATGTGCGATGAGCTCCTCCTCCTATGAGTTAGCACTCCTGGTTATTCTATGGCCCATACAACCACCTCCTTATGACTGGAGTTTAATATCCGTTGGGGCTTCGGCATTTTCGACGTCTCAATACACCAGTCCTCGAGACTTGCGATAGTGCGCCACCTGTATTCCACTTGTTCTTGTGGTCCCACATGCTAATTCGACGATGGCCATGACATCGCTTCTCGCGACTTCGCAACTCTTTGCAGCTCAGACTCATGAAAATCCGAGTTTGCGATATGCTGATGCCACCTGTACTCCACTATAGTTCTCATCCCCATCGGGAAATCGGGTATCGGTATATCGTGACTCCTAATATCATGTGCATGGAACATTCATATCCCTGATCCCCGATTCTGCAGGATCTTCGCCACGTACCACAGTTGACGGATGACTCTGATTTATTCGGGCAATCACACATCGCGATTTACTCATGTAAGATTTCTATGCCTTTAGAAACTCCGATCCTCTGATGGGATGAAATCCCAACTCTCCTTCTAATGTTTGACATGCATCCTGCCAAAATTAACGGCTAGGATCCCATCAGTCTTTCGATACTCGAAAGGTCTCGGCCTTCCCTCCCTTTAAAATCTCGATACCACAATTGTTTTTAACATTAAGCTCCATGGGGGATAGATTCATCCCTGCGATTCTCTAAGAACTTGTTAATCCCTAATGTTGACCCATTACCCCTTAATTGGGGCATATTATATTAGTAATGCTATTTTAATTATGTCGGCTTTAGGCCATTATCTGTAATTATACCTCCTAGTCTCCT
>CBVK0100154864.1:0-26616 GCA_900067695.1 Picea abies
TTTGTTAAAGGTGAGGGGAAGCTAGCCTATATGGCGAGCAAGAATGCAAATGCAAAATGTTAGAATGAGAATCAAGCCTTTCCCTAAGTCAACTATGACTAGTGCCTAAGGTTGGGCAAGGGGTCAATTAGATTATACAACTAAAGGGATTAAATACAACTTATACAAGAGACAAATAATGCTATAGGATACAACAAGAGTTACGTTACAATTGAGATATACAAATTGAAAAGATACAAACCAAGTATTTGAAAAATAGCTTACAATAAACAAGATGAATTTAGATGATTATACCATACACATGAAAGAGATAATTAGATAAATGAAACATTCACAAAATGAAATGATGAAATATATCATACATACAACTTTATGAACATGAATAAGCGCCTTAGATGATATTACAAGTGTACAAAAGGGAAAATAGATTTTAGACCAATCACATAAGATGTCACAACGTAGATATTGCCTTGAAATGTTGATTGCTTTTTAAAAAAAAAAACCAAATATATTGGAACTTAAATTGCCTTAAATGTGATTGTGAGACTTGAAATGAGAACTTGCTTGTAAATGAATCACACCACCATAAGATTGCTTGCGAAATGAAAATGAGATGTTATGTTGTGAAATGAGAATGTGTTGCAAGTGTTATTAGATGTAGTGTGTAACTTGATTTTAGTAACTTTTATGTGTTACTTCAATTAGGGGATTTAAGTGTGAATGTTTGTTTTCTAGACTATGTGACTACCCCCAAAACTATTATTGTTCACACCAAAAGAGAGTGTTGGATGCCTAGTTACTACCTCCAACCTTTGCCCTTTCTTGTCACCCTAGATCCAACTATGTGGCAAGGGGAGAAAATACGGGGCAAACGTTGGGAAATAAAATTTTAACTTGAGCAATGATTTTAATATTTAAAACAAGCCTTCCGTTATTGCAAGGAATGGCTTGGGGCCACCCTCTTGCAAGGTGGGGCAAAGTAAAAGTATTGAGATGCTTTATTAGTTTGCCTTAAACAAATGATGAAATTGGATTATTGCTTGCTTTACAAATTAAATGAAATTATTGTTGCCTCACTATTCCGGTCATGTGGAGGCGCGATGCCTACCGTTTGACCAATGAGGGTATAACTAAATTATTGAAATTAAATTGCTTTGAAAGAATGTAAAGACTTGAAAGCAAAACTACTCCAACAATGGCACAAGTGGAGGCACAATGCCTACCGTGTTGGCCAAGTTGGGTATTATGAAAGAAAATAAAGACTTTGGAAATAAAAATTCAAACCCCACAACTATGGCACAAGTGGAGGCACAATGCCTACCGTATTGGCCAAGTATGGGTGTAAAAAATGAAAGGCAAAAAGGGAAATCCTAACTATTACAATATCAGATTTTTATGTGCAAATTCACAAGAAGGGCACCCAAGAGACTCTCAAGGGTGGTTTACAATATTTTTAGTAAGATAGAAGGAGGATGGACTTGATGTCCAACTTGAAGATGCCCTTTGGAGGCCTTTGGGACTAAATGGCTTGTAGCAACTCTCTTTAAGCTAAAAATCTGCAAGAAATAATGTTGAAAGATATGTCCAAAAATGCTACAAAACCAAGACAATATTAGCCCAATGATACATAAACTTAAATGGAAAATTTGAAATTTATTTAGAAACCTTTAGAACCTATTCCACATCATAACAATATAGAGAATGAGAAAGTTGCATGAGAAAGAGGAAAGAAAGCAAGGTTAGATAAGCATGAAAACTTTGATATGATTAAAAGAGTTTGGCTTTCCACTCTAAAGCCACTCTTCCAATCCCAATAGTGATTCCCCAAAGCTTGCCTTTGCTACACAAGAACAATAGAGGTGAGAGCATCCAAAGAAAGCTTGTAAAATACTTTCCAAACTAACTAAGGAACTACCACAAAATCAATAGCAATACTACTATCAATAGCACCCAATACAAAATACTTTGCATGAGTCTCTAAATACAAACTAGTGAGAGCAAAATACAAAACAATGGAAATATATCACCTCACAAGAATAAGATGGAGACACCAAGAAGACTCCCAATGCACACCATAGATTCTCCAAAGCTTTCTTTATTATCCACCAAAATATCACCACAAATACTTGTAGCAAGATTCATACATGAGAGAGCATGAGAGAGCATGAGAAAGAGAGCAAGAAGGGAAGAATTTTGGCATAATAGTGTTGCTATGAGAGGAGATGCTCAAATGAGGAGGGGATGGTCCAATTTATAGGAAAAGAGGGGGAGGGAGGCCACTTGGATGGGCTCCAAGTGGCAGCCATCTAAATGAAGAGGGTATCATCAAGGGGGGTGCACCTCTTGGTCAAGAGGGTGATGGGATGGTTGAGGGGTGAGTTGGGAAGGGGGAAACCCCCTTTCCCTTTATCCAATAGTCAAGTGGGGTACTTTCCTAAGTTTTTAGGGGTTCCCATGGTGTTTTAGGGGTTCCCATGGTGTATTTCATTTTTTATGAAATATGAGCAAGAGGGGAGGGGGCCCTCTTCTAGAAGAATGATGAAAGTGGGTCGTGGGTTAGGCTAAGGTGGGTTTTTTAAGTTGGAAAATGTTTTCCCAACTTAGGAAAGGCTATTGAGATACTTTTCCCACACTCTCTCATGACTTTCATGACTTTTACAAAATTTGGCTATTTTAAGTAAGCCAATTACATGCTGATTTTTGACTGACTTTGACTAAACTTGGACAAAGGCCTAACAAAACTTGTCCAAATGAGCTAAGACTTGGTCCAAGGGTGTAGGGGTGTATGAACCATTTGATTTGAGTACTCATACCCCTATACAAAATACCCAAGGACCATTTTTTTACATTTTACATCGAAAATAATTAAAAATCCCCAGTTTGCGGGAATTTTAATTATTTAAAAAATCCTATCAAAACTTAATGGAATTCCGCGAGACTCAAGGACATGTCCAACATGGTCATTTACAACATTCCTAGACCTTAGTTGCATAGGTCTCGTCCACTAGAACGCCTTTCACTACTTTGGAGAAATTACTGTGAGGAGTGAAAAACTCATGGGAAATTAATAAGGCCCTAAAGCCAAATTAATAACCCGAGGATAAAAAACACTCAGTGAAAGGAACTCTCCTAATGAAGAAATCCTAATGCAACTGACTTAAACTATGATCCATGTAGACTTATTACATTATTACCCCACGCAGGGGAGCGGAAATTCCAATTACATTAAAATGTTGAAGGCCAAAATTGCCTTGTAGAACCAGTAAGTCTTCAAAATGGTAGCACCATCAGGTGCATATTTTCATGGTATATGGAGTTGACCCCCTAGTTGAATAGGTGGTCAACAAGGCCGATCTGTACCCTTTACATAATAACTAGGGTTACAGGTAGGTCTGACTCTTGAACAATATATAGCAAAGGATCTGATACACCTACTAGTGCTCATCCACTAGGGGGACATCCATAGGGATGCCATGACTTTGATTCACTGCATTACACAAATGAACCAGGTCCTCACACGTTCCCCTGTGCTCGTCCACAGACACGTCCACTCTACAGATCTACTTTCCCACTGCCACCAATAGGAGAATCATCTGGAGTCTTCTCATCAACTCTGCTGCTCAGAGGAGGCCATCACATCATCTTCATTTATGTTCACATGATGATGTGCCCAACACTTTTGGGATTTCTCACGTTCACCTTGTACTCAGCCACAGGCACGTCCTAACTCAACAGATTGCTTTTACATCGGATAATCATCTGGAGTTCTTCTCACTCACGTCATGGAGAAGGCCATCTCTACGTTCCTGACTCTATCCCAGGCAGGAACCACGAACCCTTCATAGGGGCTTTCTCTCAGGTTTGTAAGCTGAAAGAAAGACTTCACATAGCTTCTATGTTCCACATCTCATAGGTTTGTAAACTGGAGGATGTCTCCCATAGCTGCATTCATCAACATAAAGAACCTAGACATTTTGACTTTTATGCATGTTGTTGACCAAATAAACGTCTTTAAACCCTAGTTTATATTGCTGATTTATTATTACAGCCTTCTAGGGCTGGACATCTAAGGTTTTAGGGCTGTTATATGCCTCTAAAATTTCTGATTTTGTTGATGAATAAAACCCTAGCTTAATTCATGGTTTATCTCTCTTGTTTCATTGGTTTATGACTTGTTAAAGGGCTGATTTTATTGCTGCTGTAAATTGATATCTTTTCTTCAAGTTTTATAACAACCTTTAGCTTTTTCTTCTTTTGTAGTGTTTGGGGATCCTCTTGAGCCTTAATTTGACTTTGAAAAGCTCCTAGATTGACCTAGATCCTCATCTATTCAAATCCGGAAATTGCTTTTACTCACCACCTTATCCTTACCTTGTTTATCTCATTTTTTTGGTGGTAGATTGAGTAGCTACACTAGAGGCTGTAGACTTGATTATCTCTTGCCTAATGATTCTTGGAGGCTACTAGGGAAGCCTCCCTTGTGTTGGATTTACTCCTTCACTAAAGAGAGGGAAGTTGTTGCCCATGTGACAGTGGTGACATCTTCCGATGTTCCACTAGTCTTGGTTCCTTGTGAAGGCTTTACACTAAGGTGCTAGATTGTGCGGTAATAGGGCTATTCACAATTTTTTTGAGGGTTGTCCTATTTAAGGAGAAAGATCAAGTGTGACACATTATGGTTCTGTTGATCTTATTGTGAAATCGGATTTGAAGAATGATGTATTGTTGGTTGTTTGTTCAATAAGAAGGTCGCCTTACTTAGTCTACTTTATCTTGGATTTCATATTGTGGTTGTTCTTTGTTCAATGGTTGCACATTATTCTTGGCTATAATTTCATGGTTGTGATGGTGCATCTTATATAAGGGCTCTCACTTTTTCTTGTATGATCTAAAAATCTGTTTTGGACTAATTATGGCACATCTGTGAAGGGCTTGATTATGCTAGAGTTCAGAGGGAGTCATCCCTCAGGATCCAATAGGGAGGAGCAACCTCCTAGGACTGTTCAGAGGAAGTTGGACTTCAGGGTAAGTCAATAGACTCAGAGGGAGCATCACTCATCCAGAGGGAGTCTTCCTTCAGGTACAGGTGGAAGAGAGGAATCTTCCAAGTAGGTGTCATTGTTTGAGGAGGCTACGCAGGAGGCTCTGAAGCAGGAAGCTTCTAAGAGCAGTGTATTCTCCATGGAAGACCCATTTTTTACAATAGGATTTGCCTCAATGATTGAGGGAACAGTCAGTCGGGAGGATTGGACAACAGGATTTGCTTCAGTGACCAAGGATGTAGCCAGTCAGGAGGATTGGAGAGTAGGATTTTCTTTGGTGACAGAGGGAGCAACCAATCAGGAGGATTGGAGTGTAACTGTGGTAGCAGATCCCGTATGGGAGACAAAGATACTTCTTAGTGATGGAGGATGGAATGCCTCCCTCACTAAGAGGGAGTGTTGATGCTTTTGTAGCATTGGGAGGCATTCCGACAAGAGGCCAAGGTGTCAGGCATGTGGGAATCTTTGTTGGCACTAGATCAATGTTTCGTTTCAGTGAAAATGCCCTTGGGACGAGGCTAGGGCCTCATGTGCTTGGTGATGGGCTTTGTGGGATTGTGTTGGGGTTTCACACCCACAAAGAAGAATAAAATATTCTAATTAATTGTTGAGTTTAGATAGGGTTCCTAAACTCACTCATAAGACTCCTATATAAGGAGGGGAGAGATTGTGACAAATATCATTGTGTCATTATGGATTTAGCATAAGTGAGAATGCACTTGTGCTAGGGGCTTGGAAACTTCAGCAAGGGAAATTTTGCAATTGTGACAAATCTGACCTAGGGTTTCAAGGAGGATTTTTTGTTTTAGTTTCATCCAAGGAAGGCTTCTTTTTTAGCCAAGAGAAGGCACACATGTGAGGAAGAGGGGAAGAAACAACTGCAGGTGTGAAGAGGAGAGTTGAGCTGCACATGTGAGGGATACAACTCACACGTGTGAGTAGAACTGTATGGACAGTTTGTACAGTTCGTACAGTCACACGTGTAATAGGTTGCACGTATGCAAGAGAAGGTACAGTCCACATGTGCGAATTTTTGGGCAGAGTAGCAGGTTCGTACCACTGACGTCAACAATCGTATGGTTGACGTTAGCAAGTCGTACATGTGGCAACTGCAGCAGATTTGTGGGCAGGGAAATTTCCGGGATTTTGCTAAGGTTTGGTTGTTGATTTTTTGAATTGGTGAGGACAGGTTTTGTCCTCTGTCTTGGTGATTTTTCTGGTTGTAAGAAGGTTGGTTTTGCCTTAATAAAATTTCTGAAATTGATAGTTACAAAACATAAATTTTGTGTCTCATGTGTATTGATGACTCATCTCTAATCTTGATTGTTTCCGCAGCCATATTTTCCAGTGAATAATTTTAGTGCAAAATTGTTCAGTGATAATAACTAAGGTTTACTGTTGAATCACTAGGAAGTGATTTTCAGAATTGAAATTAGTCACATAAGATTGCATGTGAAAATCGACATGGTATCGGAACTTGGGACTTGAAGAGAAGGGGATCATCTTCGAGACACACTTGCTACTGCAAGTACAACAAGTTGTTGTTGCAGATTTCTTGTTTTGTTCTGGGTAGGTCAAAATGGTGAACACATTGAATATTGAGGACAGGTTGGAAGGAGCAACAAACTTCTAGGCTTGGAAGGCTAGGGTTCTTGTGCTTGAGGAGAATGACCTCAAGGAGTATGTTGAAAGTGTGGTTGCAAGTCCCACTGATGCAGAGGAATTGGCAACCCACAAGAAGAAGGAAGGGAAGGCCAAGTGGGTGTTGCTAGAATCCGTAAAGGATCACTTGATACCTCACATTGTTGAGAAGACGACTGCGAAGGAAATGTATGATGCTTTGGTAGGTTTATACCAAAATGCGAATACCGACCGAAAGTTACATTTGAAGCACCAACTTCAAGTTGTCAAGATGTCCAGTGAGGACACAACTGTGAACTATCTTATGAAGATTACACAGAGCCGAGATTAGCTTGTGGCCATTAGTGAGAAGGTTGAGGATGCTGAGTTAGTGAATGTGGCATTGAGAGGTCTTCTCAGGTCTTGGGAACCTTTTGTGCAGGGGATCTGTGCACGAGAGACAGTGCCAGTGTTAGATCGACTATGGACTGATTGTATCCAAGAGGAGACTCAGTTAATGTCCAGGGATGGCTTGGATGGCTTGGTGAATAATGGCAGTGATGACAACCAGACCCTTGCAACCCACACTAGGAAGGGCATAAGAGGTTCTCCAGGTAGAAAGAGTTCTCCCAAGAGAGAAGCATCCCTAGAACTAAGACGAAAGAAGGATCTCAGTAAGATCAGATGTTTTGAGTGTCATGATTATGGTCACCATGCTTCACAATGTCCACACCGGAAGGGAAAGGGAAGAAGGCAACAGACATCAACAACTGAGGTTGATGAGGTTGCAGATAGGTTTCACAGGGAGATCTTGTTGGTCTCTGCCCTTTTAGGTACAGTCTCTTTTAGTGGGACTTGGTTGGTGGATAGCGAAGCCTCTTGCCATATGATAGGTGCACGAGAGTTGTTTGACAGCTTCACAAAGACCGGATCAGACTTGTGTGTAGCGCTTGGTATGGGAACCAAGCATGATGTACAAGGATCGAGGACATGTTGAAGTTTTACTTATACAACTAGCAGT
Organism: Picea abies; assembly: GCA_900067695.1. Classification (NCBI taxonomy): domain Eukaryota; kingdom Viridiplantae; phylum Streptophyta; class Pinopsida; order Pinales; family Pinaceae; genus Picea; species Picea abies. The sequence continues at coordinate 7,684 of CBVK0100154864.1, forward strand.
TAAGGTTCTTCTTTATTATTATAATGATTTAGCACATTAGCTGCATAAATAAGATCACTGAAAGAGAGGTAATCACAAAAACAATAGAGACACAGATTATCCTGGGAAACCCTCATAGGGAAGAAAACCCAACAAAACTTCCTCAATATAGATAGACCAAAGACCGAACAAAAGATCCTCCTCTACTCCACTAGGAAGAGTAGCACACCACTTGACCAAGAAATACCAAGAGATAGACCAAAATCCCTCCTTGATGTCACCCCCAATTGCAACAACTTCTCCTCCAAGACTTGTACACTGCAGAGCTAGATGTGTATATATCCAAATGAGGCACTGGCCTCTTATAAATAGTGGTCTGGCCAGCCTATAATTAGGTCTGGTCCGACTTGTCACTTTACCCTCTTAATTTACAATTAACTGTCAAGGCACAATAGAGATGACTTTTACTAAGACACAATAGGGCCTAATTAAATATAATATAATAATATTATTCATCTCTCTCTCAAGTAGAATATTCTTCGAAGTTACAATATTTCAACACTCCCCCTTAACAAGAAGGGTATTCTACTGACAACATTAATAACAACTGATTGGGATCAATACATCATCAAGAGGGGGGGACATCGTCATCAACATCGGGAACACTGTCGGTCATATCTATAGGTCATCGGAAGTTTTTCTCATCATCAACATCGGTAGAAACTAAACATCATCATCATCTGCAGCGCGGAGCTGGAGTAACATCATCATCAACAAGAACATGAAGCTAGAACATCAACATCAACAACACGAAGCTGGAATAACATCATCATCATCCACAACATGAAGCTGGAACATCAACATCAACAACAATATAACTGGAACATCAACATCTATATGTGGCAACATAATGAGGCAAGTGCATAAACAACAACATATGTGGTACTTTGACAGACCATCCTTACCGGACCTTCTGGATTTGCCCAGGAATCATAAAATTCCCTAGGATATAAAATCCTAACAAGCTACCACGTGGTACTCTGACAAATCGTCCTTACCGGACCTTCGGGATCTGCCCAGGAATCATAAGATTCCCTAGGATATAAAATCCTAACTGAGCTACCACTACTGACCATAGCTGGCATATACATGAACAGGTACTCTGACAGACCATCCTTACCGAACCTTCGGGATCTGCCCAGGGATGATCAGTCCCCTAGGATATAAATTCCTAACTGAGCTACCTGTTGTTGGTCAGGATACCATAGTATCATCAACATCACTCCCCCTTTCGAGGGAGGTCCTTAAGGACTACACCAAGCTTGTCTCGGAAGTACTCAAACTTCTCACGAGACAGAGGCTTAGTTAACACATCTGCAACCTGCTCATCTGTGCCAACATATTGGAGCTTTACATCTCCCTTTTGCACCATGTCACGAATGTAGGGATACCATATCTCTATGTGCTTCGTCTTATCATGAAACACTGGGTTCTCTGTCATCTTTATGCAACTCTGGTTATCACATAGAATCATGGTAGCATCCATCTCTAGGTCAAATAGACCTCTCAACATCTTCCGAAGCCATATGGCTTTACAACTGGCGGAACATGCTGCAATGTACTCCGCTTATGCCTTACTGAGAGCAATACTGGATTGTTTCCTTCTTTGCCATGAAGTCATGGCTGGCCTCAAACTGAAATAGCATCTTGAAGTGCTTTTTCTGTCTGAAGCACTTCCAGCCCAATCTGAATTAGTATAACCATACAGTCTGAAGTCATGATCTCCAGTATAACAGAGACCATTATCCAACGTACCCTTAAGGTATCTCATCACATGCTTTGCAGCTACAAGGTGAACACGTCTGGGCTCCACCAGATACTGACTCAAGGTGTTCACAACAAAGCATATATTTGGCCTGGTATTCGTCAAATACATCAACGAACCAATAATCTATCTGTATAGAGTAGCATTAACTAACTCTGACAAAGTATCAACCAGGAGCTTCAAATTCGTCTCTATCGGTGTGGCCATGGCTTTACATTCCAACATGTCAAACTTCTTCAGTATTTCAACTGCATACTTCCCTTGGTTAAGGAAGATCTTCTCTGGGCTCTTCTCTGGGCTCTGCCAAACTTCAAGACCTAAGAAATAGTGCATCGGGCCTAGGTCCTTCATTTCAAATTCAACGACAAGCTTCTTTTTACAATCTGTGATGAGATTTTCTTCATTTGTCAAGAATAAGTCATCCACATATAGCAACAATATAACTGGTCCATCATTCTCAATCTTGTAGTAAAGGTTGGGATCAACTTTACTCTTGGTAAAGCCCAAGCTCATTATAAAACTATCAATCCTGCCATACCAAGCTCTTGGAGCTTGCTTCAACTTGCAGACATGAGTCTTCCTATCCTGTACTTCGAAACCAAATTTTCACATCACATTGTACCAACTTGGTACACTTGCTCAACTACAACTCAATTTGCATAATCATGTGTTGGTTCTATGTGCTTTCTGCAAAGCACTATTTGTCTCACTGCCTGAGAATATGTCCTCTACTTTTTCTGCAACTGTTCCTTTTGGAACTGGGACTCTGCACATGCAACTGCTATTTCTGAAGTTGAGAATGACTGTTGTATTCTCACTGTCGCTGTTGAACTCTAAGAGTAGCTCCTCTATTCTATCATGGAAACAACTTCATCTGAAATTGAGAGTGGCTCAATAACTGACACTGAGGGTAGCTTATCCTCTTTCTTTAGAGGTAACTCAATCTTCTATTGTAGTCATGTCTCCATGGCCCGACTAATGTACTGCACCAATTGGCACTGGAGATAACTCAATCTCAAATACAAGGATTGTCATACCTGCTCCCTCTGAATCTCATACTGTATCGACTTCTTTTAATGAATCATGTTTGTTCTATATATACTTCTTCTGATTATTGGAGCAAGTGTCTCGTCATAGTCTTCTCCCTCTTGCTAGGAGAATTCTCTGGACACAAATCAGGCTTATGCATCTCTATGAATGGTCCTGGGGAGGCTGCTCCTCTTTACTAGATCGTGAGGGTTGACTCCCTTTGAACTCTAGCTCCCTTTGATGGAGCCATTTGCTTCTCATGATATGGTTCGTCAATGCTATATGGATTTTCATCCTGCAAAGTGTCACGAGACCATATTGATCTCTCCCTGGTTACTGCGATGGTTCTGGGTAGACCCTTCTAGCTCTACTAACTTTTTTGCTCCCTCTGAGCCTTGATTTCTTCCGAGTCTACAAAAAAATTCAGAGTCTCTGGAGGATATACTTGGTGTTGAATACCAAGTCTTAATATGAAAAGCTGAGTCATGCTTCAAACGAATTCTACTTCCTGTCAAGGTGGCTTCATTGTCCATTAACCAAGTCTACTGTGAGTTCTATTCTAATGTTCGATCATCTTTGGAGCCTTCTGCTCCATACAATCAATCTCCATATGAGATATTCTGTATCTCAAAAGTAGCTTCTTCTTCTTCGGTACATGGATGTATACGGTCATGTATACAACTTGGATAACCTGCTCCATGTCTCATCTAATATATTGCCTCCTGTAATCGTCACTATAGATCCCTCAGGGTTATCACCTGTGACCTGCCCAGAACAAGAACAACAAGGGAGAAACAATAGACAAGAATAATACTCTTTATAATAATAATAAAAACAATTGCGAGAACAATCGTCACAGTAGATTCTTTAGAGCTATCACTTGTGACCTGCCTAGAACAAGGGTCAAAAGTAAGAAACATAATAATAAGAAATGAGAGCAACACTCTTCTACTGTTGTGATCAATCATTCCTCCATGGTAACGTGGAAACAAAACAAGAAATTTCTTTTGGAGGAGATGTCAGTTATATCTAGTAAATAATTACAATAAGCATTTATCTCAATATTGCTCACATGCTACCAAGTATTCAATAATAAAACTTTTCAAAGATTGCTATCACAATTATAGTGTTTAGCAGTTATCAAACTTCATATGTGCAAATTTGAATCTTATCAATTTAATCAATCAAACCTAGAACCTGGAGTCTTATCCTCAAGAAAGAGTGTTGTTTTTCTTTTGAGTCTCCTTCACTCAAGATGACAACTATTTTCTTCAACCTATCCTTTGTACTAAGACAATATGCTATCTTGACAGAAATCTGAGTTAGGGAATAGACTCTATAATCTCAACTTTAATCAATCTAATACTTTGACTTTAATTTTGACCAATGGTTAGTATGATAACTTCAACAGATCAAAATGCAACCTGGATATTAATAAGATCATAATAATGCCATAACAAGTAGAGGCATATCAAAGTAAACAAATCTAGGGTGCATAGTTCCTGTGAATGTGCTGGATCTGAGATTCCTTTGGATCTACAAAAGATCCTTTCTCCTGCAAACACCCTTCAAAATAATGATACAGTTTGAACATATGTAAATACATACCTCTGACAGTAACGACAGGTAATGGCACCATCCGGTAGCAGCGACAAGCAATAATGAACCTTTAAAAGTTAAAACTTCAAAGGTGCTTCAACTTGTAAATTAAGGTTAGTTGGAGATTTGCTAGGGTAAGGCGCACTAGGACAATAAAAATCAGTCCCAACACTTCACAAAAACTTTCACTGCAACTCGTACTGTAGCTGGTGCTGGCACTGCAACTGGTGTTGCAACTGGCATGAAGGAATTGACACGAAGGAACTGGCACTGCAACTGCAATTGATACTGCAACTACAACTGGTACTTCAATTGCAATTGCAACTACAACTTAGGGTTTTATGAGGAAACCCTAATTTCTCAAACTTCAAATTTCAAAATTCTGATCTAGGGACTAGATGTGCCCTCCTAGGGTGAGTTCCTAGGTGTGGTTACTTTCTCCAACGTCCCCCTCAAACAAGGAAAATGCCACACAAGGGGTTTATGCAGAAACCTTAATTCTGCAGCAGCTGCAACATTGAAAACTGGATCTAGGAGAGGGTGCGCTGAGGCTAGCTACTTCTTTATAAACTGTGAATTGGTCTCTTTCAGACCTGCTCTGATACCATCTTGAAGTTTTACTTATACAACTAGCAGTTACGGTTCTTCTTTATTATTATAATGATTTAGCACATTAGCTACATAAATAAGATCATTGAAAGAGAGGCAATCACAAAAACAATAGAGACACAAATTATCCTGGGAAATCCTCATGGGGAAGAAAACCCAACAAAACTTCCTCAATATAGATAGACCAAAGACCGAACAAAAGATCCTCCTCTACTCCTTCACTAGGAAGAGTAGCACACCACTTTACCAAGAAATACCAAGAGATAGACCAAAAACCCTCCTTGACGTCACCACTAGTTGCAACAACTTCTCCTCCAAGACTTGCGCAATGCAAAGCTAGGTGTGTATATATCCAAATGAGGCACTGGCCTCTCTTATAAATAGTGGTCTGGAATCGTATAATTAGGTCTCGACCAACTTGTCACTTTACCCTCTTTATTTACAATTAACTGTCAAGGCACAACAGGGCCGACTTTTACTAAGGCACAATAGGGCCTAATTAAATATAATATAATAATATTGTTCAACTCTCTCTCAGGTAGAATATTTTTTGAAGTTACAATATTTCAACAACACAATATTGTTCCGATTGGAGTTAGATGAAGTGCTGAGGGTGTCAAATGTGTTATGGGTGCTAGAACTTAGGAGGAATGTACTCTTAGTCTCATAGATTGAGAAGAAGGGCTACCATATATTGTTTCGAGACAAATAAGTGTTGTTTGTGCCCAGACGATCTAGCTTCAGATCAGCGGTGGTTCTTGGAGTTAGAGAGGGAAACCTATATAGGCTAAGGGGCCAACCTATGTGTGTTGTGGGTAGCAGTATCAGAGAGACAGATGAGGAGGAGCATGTAGCTACACCAGTGGTGAGGTAAGTAGCTCCACCGGTAGCACAAGTTTAGAGGGAGCAGGTAGCTCCACCAGTGGTACAGGCTCAGAAGGAGCCATAGTTCAGAGGGAGTCAACCCTCAGGATCCAGTAGGGAGGAGTAGCCTCCCAGGACTATTCAGAGGAAGTTGGACTTCAGGGGAAGTCAACAAGATCAGAGGAGGCATCACTCATCCAGAGGGGGCCTACCTTCAGGTACAAGTGGAAGAGAGGAATCTTCCAAGCAGGTGTCATGGGTTGAGGCGGCCAGATAAAAGGCTCTGAAGCAGGAAGCTTCTAAGAGCAGTGTATCCTCCATTTGTTACAGCAGGATTTGCCTCAGTAACTGAGGGAGCAATCAGTTGGGAGGATTGGACAATAGGATTTACTTCAGCGACTAAGGATGCATCCAGTCAAGAGGATTGGAGAGCGGGATTTTTTTCGGTGATAGAGGGAGCAACCGGTCAGGAGGATTGGAGTGCAACTGTGGTAGCAGACCCCATATGGGAGACATAGATACTCCCTGGTGATGGAGGATGGAATGCCTCCCTCGCTAAGAGAGAGTGTTGATGCTTTTGTAGCATCGAGAGACATTCCCAATAGAGGCCAAGGTTTCAGGCATGTGGGAATCTTTGTTGGCACCAGATCAACCTTTCGTTTCAATGAAAACGCCCTTGGGATGAGGCTAGGGCCTCATGGGCTTGGTGATGTGCTTTGTGGGCTTGTGTTGTGGGGTTTCACACCCACAAAGAGGAATAATATATTTTAATTAATTGTTGAGTTTAGATGGGGTTCCTAAACTCACTTATAAGACTCCTATATAAGGAGAAGAGAGATTGTGACAAATCTCATTGTGTCATTATGGAGTTAGCATAAGTGAGAGTGCACTTGTGCTAGGAGCTTGGAAATTTCAGCAAGGAAAATTCTGCAATTGTGGCAAATCTAGCCTAGGGTTTCAAGGAGGATTTTTTGTTTCTGTTTCAGCCAAGGAAGGCTTCTTTTCTAGTCAAGAGAGGGCACACGCGTGAAGAAGAGGGGAAGAAACAGGCTGCACGTGTGAGGGAGACAGCTCGTTTGTGCGAGCAGAACTGTACAGACAGTACGTATAGTCACACGTGTGACGGGCTGCACATGTATAGGAGAAGCTACAGTCTGCACGTGCGAGTTTTTGGGCAGAGCAGCAGGTCCGTACCGCTGACGTCAGCAGCCGTACGGTTGACGTAAGCAGGCCGTACAGGTGGTAGCTGCAGCAGATTTGTGGGCTGGGAAATTTCCAGGATTTTGCTGAGGTTTGGTTGCTGATTTTCTGAATTGGTGAGGACAGGTTTTGTCCTCTGTTTTGGTGATATTTCTGGTTGTAAGAAGGCTGGTATTGCCTTCAGAAAATTTCTGAAATTGACAGTTACAGAACAGAAATTTTGTCTCATGTGTATTGATGACTCATCTCTGATCTTGATTGTTTCTGCTGCTATATTTTTTAGTCAACAATTTCAGTGTAAAATTGTTCAGTGATAACAGCTAGGGTTTACTGTTGAATCACTAGGAAGTAATTTTCAGAACTGAAATTAGTCACATAAGATTGCATGTGAAAATTGACAGTTAGCTGCTACAACTGCTTGGTCAGTATGTTTTATTGCATCTTGTATCTCAGGTACTGGGGTTTAATTTGAGATAGTAGATATCATTTTTTATGGCACATCCATGATGTCTCTAGTGCAAGCTTCTGAAGTCTGCAGTTCAATTCCGAAGCTTGTAACTTAGACTTGGGCTGCATCAAATTTCTTTTGACAGTAGCAACTTGTTTCTAAGGCCCATTGCCTGGGCTGTGTCAAATTCCTTATGAATAGTTATATATTTGACCACTTTTGGGATATTTTTAACTCTTTGATCCACACTGAGGAATTGCTGCTTAGTTTCCAGTATGTGACTTAAAAGATTATTACAGGCTTCTTGCCATTTTATGAATGTGGAGTCTCTAGCATCACTATTTCATTATCTCCAACAACGTATATGCAGATTATTACTTACATCTCAGATTCACAAAGTAAATAGTGGGGTTGAGGTTACATTGTGAGGAAATCTGCATAAAAATACAGGTGTCAACCTTTCATAATATCTATTGATCTACCCTGGAAATTAAAGCAAAGATAAAGAATAAATGCCCCAATGGATAATCGTATAACTTGTGAATCAAATCATTTGTACTAGTTTAAGCATACTTATATCCATAAAGTTTAGACTTCCCTTGCCACTCATTTGGGGATATATTTAGATGTGGAAGAGCGTCATTGTCCTTTGTTAAGATGCATTATGTCCTCCTTTGTAATTGGTTTTATCATATTCACTGATTACATTGTGGACCATCTTCATGGATATGAGTGCTGCTATTTTCTGTCATTTCTTGTTTGGTCCATAACTTGCAGCATCAGTTTTTGGGTAGTCAAAAGCATTAGAGTTTTGGTTCTCAAAGATCAACACAGTAGTCAACGTGAAAGAGTATATACCATCATTGTTGCAGAGCGTCAAGTTCCATTGCTAATCCTCTTTGTTTTGTTAGGGAAGTTTTACATGCAATATTACTAAACACTAATATTTCTGCCTATCAGATAGAGACGGATTCAGAAGAACTACTTATAATCAAGACACGGCAGTCTCTTTTGGAGGCTTTGACAGCACATGTAAAAGCTAATCATCCATACGAGTGAGTAAAATTCCATTTTTGAAATGCTTTTTTGAATATCAGCTAGAAAATATACATTTTGTAACTTGTGCCCCTTTGAGATCAATTTATGTGCTTGGCTTATCCTCTTGTAAACTATGCATCCAAGAGTTGGATTTGATTTTTTTGGTTCGCTTAATTGCATAGTTGCTCTCCACAACAGTGAGAAGCATCTAAGCTTTCAGATCATAACAGGAGTCTCTGATTGCTCATAATGGTCTTTTTCATTCTCAGAGTACCAGAAGTTATTGCTTTACCTATTTCTGGAGGAAACCATGATTATCTGAAGTGGCTCAAGGAGAGCACTAGAGAGTGACTTGGACATGAGCCTACTGTTCAAGAAGCTGCATATAGTGTGATATATGCCACTGATATGCTGAATCCATATCTCTTGTTGATGTATCGTGCATATAAACTCTAGTTTTACATCGATTCTATGATAAACAAAGATTGGTATTTTTTCCCACAACAGAAATTTGTAGATGTGATCTAATGTTTACTCAAATGCTTATAGTTTTTTGTGGTCAACGTCTACAACACGATCTATGTTCGGCTTTGATTTTTCTAACTACATGTCTTTATTGGTACAACCTGCTAGTAGGTTCAAGAAAAATGTTGCATATTCGATGCTTTCAGGATAGTTGGAATAAATGAGGATGCTTACAAGTACATAAATATAAAGAAAGGGAATGCATAGTATGAATGGCTTATTTTGGCTTGTTTTAAATTTTTTCTTTCGTGCAAATTGTTCGAAAGTAAATTAGTTTATAATCAAATGGAATTTCCACTAAATTGATTTTCTGGGTCAACTACGAGGTTCTTGTAATTGTTTTATTCCACAGGCTGAATTTCATCTCAGAAAGTGACATCCCTCTTGGTCCCGTGCTTTCCAGTTTTTCCTTTTATGTTTACTTGTTTTGGTTCATTTCCCTTTAATTTTTTTATTTTTATCAGGGATTATTATTGAAAACTATAATGTATAAATTGTAATGATAATCAAATGTCTTGTTTTGTAAGATACATGGTGGAATGTTAATGTCATGTGTATCTAGAGGGGTAGGGTATGTATACTTCCGTAGATTTTAGCAGTTAAATCGCTGCGTAGAGGGGGTCCTTTGTCCCACAAAAAGGGGTATCATACACCAATTTCATGTCTAACTTGGTCGTGACCTTAAAAATAGAGTATTATTATTATTATTATAACTTATAATTTGAACTTATAATATCTGAAGTGAAGCAATTTCTATTTATTGCAATCTGGTAAGCAGAATGTTTTGTTTAAATGATATGCATTGTTAAGGGATATGAGAACTATAAGAGAATGAATGTGTGAGAAATTTCATTGATGAAAAGGTTGATTTTTGGATGTAATTTATTTTTGTGGAAGATGAGTTTGGTCTGCCCATCGTTTTGTATAGCGAAGATCATGTTTCCTCCATTCAAGCTCAGGAGTCTTTCTTCAGTGGATATGAATCAAATTCTCTTTCTAGTTTACTTGTTTACTCATATCTTCACTTTTACTTTGAAACTCCGGAGAAATGTTTCTCAAAATGATGATCAATATAAAATGGATAAAAAAGGATCAAATTGAAACTCCGGAGAAATGTTTCTCAAAATGATGATCAATATAAAATGGATAAAAAAGGATTAAATAAACGAAATGGCGGATGCATGTTTGGTTCTGTTTAGGTTCTAGATAACTAGATTAATATTTTGTTAAGATCCATTTCACAGTCGCTTTTATGTTTGAATATAAAAATTAAATAGTTTGAACAGCATAACTGACTGATAACAGTTAAATTAGCTGTAGCCTAAACGTTCTATGTTTGGGTTTTTTGGGGGGATATCGGCGATATTTGCTTGAAATCCGTTAAGTGATTGTTGGATCTGTAGATATGAGTGGTTATTTTTGTATAATTCGGGTGCCCCAGGGGTTTTTCAGCATGCTGAATCCATTTTTACATTAAACAATGCAATTTAAACAGTAGAAAATTGTGATTTCGTGTAGATTTAAGTTACCAGATTTCAGCAAAAAAACCAAAACGTAAAACAGTTAGACAACACCGTTAAATTATCGTATAAATAACTTAAGAGGTAATCTAAGGTTGTACAAATCTCTTAGGCTTTGATCCAAATTAATTGAATTTATCCTTAACAGAATTGCCTATTAAAATTATGTTTATAAAGTAAAAAGGGCTAATTAAATAGCCTGTTAATGGGGTAAACGTACAATAGAAAAATGTCTTAATTAAACTGTTGTTAATGGGACAAACCTAAAATTTATTGGTATTACTGTGCTTGGACTTAAATCTCTTAGGTTTTGGTCCAAATTAGTTGAATTTATTGTTAATGGGCAAACCTAAAATATATTGGTTTTACTGTGTTGGAACTTAAATCTCTTAGGTTTTGGTCCAAATTAGTTGAATTTATTCTTAACAGAATTGCCTATTAAAATTATGTTTGTAAAGTAAAAAAAAAAGGCTAATTAAACAGCCTGTTAATGGGTAAACTTACAATAGAAAAATGTCTTAACTGTTGTTAATGGGAAAACCCAAAATATATTGGTTTTACTGTTTTTGGACTTAAATATTATATTAGGTCAAAGTTTCCTATGGTATTAAATGTGTCATCTCTTTATGAGTTGTCTCTTCATGTTATTAAGCTGAAAGAATATGCGTTCTTTTGTGTTTTACTAGGAAGGAGGGAGTGCACTGATGAATTTTGAGTGTTTATATATATATATATATATATATATATATATATATATTCAAAACATTTTAAACAGTGCACTTCCTAAAAAACACACACAATATGTTATATGTACATATATATTGTGTTTTATAGAGAGTGCACTATATGTTATATGTGCATACGTATTGTGTTTTATAAGGAGTTCACTGCTGAAAGTGTTTTGAATGTAGATAGATAGATTGGGTACAAGTATGTGGGAGTGGGAGCGGGATAGCATTTTTCAAAAATAGAGGACAAATATGTTAAATGTATATATAAGTTTTGTATATACAATAATATATGGAATAAAGGGACTTGGCATTAATGTAAATGAACGATGATTATGTTTCACTCTTAGAAAGTGTTTTGAATGTAGATAGATAGATTGGGTATGAGTATGTGGGAGTGGGAGCGAGATATCTTTTTTCGAAAATAGAGGACAGGTATGTCAAAGGTATATATCAAGATTTGTATACACAATAATATATGGAATAAAGGGACTTGACATTAATGTAAATGAACAATGATTCTGATTCATTTTTAGATTCAACTAATTTCAGTGTCCATTCATCAATTGACATTCTTTTGCTTTCTAAATATGGTGTGGAAATGACAAATAGTAAAATCTGAAACTTAAAACTTGATGAAACTAAACTTGGGGACTTGGGGAGAGAATAATGCTCAATGTTGTATTGTTGGCATGGACATCAATTTCTTGCAATAAAAACAATAAACAATTTCCTACTTCCTCTCTTATCTTTTGTTGATTTATTCCAAAATTACGTGGCCAAACTGAAAATGTGAAAGTGAGCATGAAATTAGGGTTGGGCCCACCCTAAATGCAACCTTATTGGGGATTTTTAATTATTAATTTTTTTCCATGCTAAATGAACATTGTCATACATGAAATCAATGTACATCCAAATTTTCCCAAGGTACAACAAGGTATGCAAAGGTGTTTTAGGATACAGTGCATGAGTATGGATACTTTTCTAGTATTTTCGTATATATATATATATATATATATATATAACATTGTCATACATGTAATCAATGTACGTCCAAATTTGCCCAGGGTACAACAAGGTATGCAAAGGTGTTTTAGGATACAATGGGGTATGACAGGGCGTGAGTGGGATGTCCATGAGTATGGATATGTGGGTATATGTATGAAGAATCCAACCCCCCCCACACCCCCCCACACACACAATTATAGTGCATGGGTACATGTACAAAGAACTCACCCCCCAAGCACATGTGTGTGTTTGTGTTATACACACATACACGTGTATATATGTTGTGATTGTGTGGATACTTTTCTAGTGTGTTATCGCACAAACTGTAGTTTGGGCAAAGCTCGACCCAATCCACAAGATGGCGAGAACTACGAAAGAGTCTACCCACTGTCATCTTAGATAAACCCTCCCCTTGCTTTAGTGAAGGAGAAGTCCTACACAAGGGGAGAATCTCGACCCTAGGGGGAAATGAGATGGAAAATGGAGTTATGGAAGGTGATGCCCCTATAGGTCAAACTACAAAGTGGAAGATAGCTTGGGAACAAGTCTTGGTGATGGTTAATGGTTTCCAAATGCTTGAGTACCTGTAGAAAATAGTTATACCTGCCTGAGACAAGAGAAAGACAAGTATACAATCCTAATATTTAAATGGACAAGCAAGTGAAGCTTGTTTTCCTAAATTACAGCAGTAAGTAAATGCATATATCAACAATGAAATCAATTAGTTACTGCAGAAATAACCATCAAAATTGTCAAATAATTATTGGAGAATGAAGCACTAAACTAATAGATAACTTTCCAATACTGAAGCACAAGCTTTGATGGTGAAAGAGGGTTGTTAGATAGTGTTTTCAGAGAATAATTGTAACAATCAAGTGACTGTAGAAAATATTTGCTACAACAAGAAGTTTCAACCACGAAAATTAGCAAGTAATCTGACAAAAAGTTAACCAATAAGCAGTAGAATGATAATATTGGCTTACAAACAAATTTCCACAGTTGAAATGCAAGTTAAAGTAAGAAATAAAGTATGTTTTGTTGCAGCCCTAATGGTTGTAGCTTTTGATTGATTACAACTCAAGAAGTACTAGACCAATCGAGACGCCCTAGTGGATTTAACAAGCTTAAAACATCAAGTAAAGATTCTAACATGAACAATATCAATCTCTCAAAATCACGTTTACCAATGCATTAAATGATTAGTGTCTTGCCAAATGGGTTATGGAGTCTTCTTGTATTAAGTTAGGCCTACTACTTCAAAAGGGGTGTAAGCCCTTTTACTTCCTTGACCAAGTAAACCTAACAAGGTAAAATCTAGGAGGGTGTAAGCTCTTTTACTCCTAACAACCTTTGCAATAGTTTTTTCGACCAACAACAACGATAAAACTTGGTGGAGGGCATATGCCCCCTCCAAGGATCTAACCAATAACAACCATGGAACAAGAGATAATAGCTAACAAAATGTAGATTTTCCTTACCAATTCCAAGAGCATGCAAGACAAGACCCTAGTTACCAAGAATTTTCATCACCATAGCAAGCGAAATAGCCTCCAAGAGATAGTGCACCACTTTACTCCACAAGACAAATGATAACCATAGCATAAGAGAGAGAGAGAGAGAGAGTGTGATATTGCCCAAGGGGGGCGCAAATTTAAGCAAAGTAGCTCTTCTTATGTGTGAGAGTTATGTTCAAATGAAATGAAAATGATCCTTGTTTATACAAAACTCCTAAAAAGTGTTTTTCCACATAAATTGGGGTAAACCACGAAATAAGGGAGCCATTCTCCCTTTATTTTGCCCTTTTACAAAATAATTTTAAATTTAATTAAAAAGTGCACGTAAGAAACCCTAAAAGGTGACGTCAACCCTCTCTAGGGTGATGTTTTAACACTTTAGCAATTTGTTGAGCAAAGGGAGGAGGTCGTTGGGCCTCCTAAGGCTCCTTCTTCATGCGCCAGGCTCATCCCTGTGATGCCAAATGTCTTCCTCCAAAATGCAAAGTGTCCATCAAAACAACATCATCACCACCAAAACCCTAGCCCTAAGGTGACGTCAAGCCCTCCAAAGTGGCGTTTTAGCCTCCAAAGACAAATCTTTGGGCTTGCAGGGGCTAGGCAAGATACTCCAAGGTCTCTTCCTTTGCCTCCAAAGGCAACGTTCCTCTCCTATACTGCCCCAAGGTTTGGGCTATGACATCCAACTGGTGGGCTTCCTACCCCAACGAAGGCCAAAGTTGGGCTTGTTCCTCTAAAATGTCCATCAAGAAGGTCTTGCAAAGACAAATAAGTACGCCCTCCAAGGATCTCAAGTCGAAGCATCATGGCAAGTAAAATCACATTTAATATAAGAGCCATCCAAGTTGTACATCAAAACTACCTCTTCAAATTAAACAAGTGCTCAAAGACCCTATGTAATTTGCCAAGTTTAGCTATGGGAGGATTGACAAGGTGACCTATTGGGTGAATCGGTCCTTAAGTAAAGGAGTGTTTCCTAGGTGGAAACTTCTCAAGTCATGTGGAGAAGATGAAGTGGATGGGGGTAAGACTTTTGGGCATGGGGTTCATGACATACAAGGGTCCATATTGTCTCATTTATGGGTGCCTTTGTAGAGGGTTTGTTGCACCTTCATTTTCAATGCATCATTTTTCCAAGCCCATTTATTGCCATTAATTATTTAAAACGTTTTTGGGTTGAAGCTAAGGTGGGACTTCTACCTAAGCCTAAAAAACATTTCCCACCATGACTCTACCCTGGTCACACTATGCTTCCCCAAGTTGAATACAATGTGTGAGACTTCTAACTAAGCATGAAAAACATTGCCCACACACGCTCTATCTTGGTTGGCATTTTTGTATTGTTTTCACAAGTCCCATTAGTTTCTTATGAGAGACATTTAATTGTCCTCGAGATCCTTGGGCGAGAATTTAGAAGGTTTATGATTGGATTTTAACTTTTTCCAGCTATAAACCTCTGGGCCTATATCCCATTCTTCCCAAGATATGAGGTACAATCCCTTCTTGGGTCAATACACCAAAAAATTCCAAAATATAAAGAGACGAAATAGGGGAAAAGTGTGAAAAGTGGTAAGTATGATCGAGAATGGCACGATGACTTGTTAAGGAGATCTTCCAGTAGCAAACCCATCCCTAAGGGTGACCACTTACTAGGGCGCAATGTCAACCACCATGGTGAAACATGGCAAAGAGCATAATTTCAAAGCAGACGTTCTACAATCAAAAGTAGGTTTAAATGCAACATACTCAAATGCCTCAAATATTAAAGTTATACTTACCACAATACCTGACATATACCTCTCAAATGCCTCGAATATTAAAGTTATACTTACCACAATACCTGACATATACCTCTCAAATGCCTCAAATATTAAAGTTATACTTACCACAATACCTGACATATACCTCATAGAGCAAGACCCATCATCTTCTAGAAGCAAGTTGATGTGGTTGATGACATCGTCACAAATCTAGGAAATGTGGTAGTGAAGCGGGTCTCTGTCTATGCATGTGGATGTTGTCAGTCATTTGTCTCTCAGTACTCCATGTCTACAACCCGAGGGCCTCGAGACATCATCTCCTTAGTTATCTGTAGAAAATGGCGATACCATAGTGCATGGGTACATGTACAAATAATCCACCCCCCCAAGCACATGTGTGTGTGTGTGTGTATCCAAGGAAAACTTCATAGTGAAACCCTAGGGCACTTCCTCACATTCTATGGATGGTACCAAGTGTAGTCTTGTTGACGTTGATTATAACACTTGACCTTGTAGGGACATCTAGTGATGCACAAATTACATGACAAAGCATAGTTGTTGAAAGAAAATACACTACCATGTGAATTATTGAATGTACAGAAACAAAGATAATGAATGAATGCCAAACAATTTTCACCTGGGACATCTTGAACTTTTGCTTGGTTGTGAGTATAACCACTGGAACAAAGTGTTGAAGTTTTGGAACTTTGAAATTTATCACTAGGAACCCTTTTCAACTTTAAAATAGTTTCCTTCAATAGGATAATGGTTGGGCACTTCTCCTCAATAGATTTATTAACTAACAATCACATTATTGATCGACTAAAAGGGATGTGATACAAGCTCTCTTCAATTAATTTGTGGATAACTCTATTTGTGTAATTCCTTTTAGATGAAATTATTTCATAATAAGGGAAGTGAGTTGGCTTGATGAGGTGAACCATAACTTTATGATCCATTTTACTTCTAAAGTTTGTATGTTTTTATGCAATAGTATATCTCTGCATTATAAATAGGGCATTGTTCAATAACATTTCATGTTTGAGTTAAAGTTATTTGTTGATGTCCATATCGATAATTAACATTGACATGTTAAACCAACTTCTAAATAATATTTATTAGGCTCAATTGCATATAACCATGGCAATAAATATAGCTTTGTGATTGGTTTGAGGGAAATGCGAAGGGAAGATGATGTGCTTTAGGTACTTTTGCTATTCTCATAGTTTATGAAATTAGTGTTGTGTATTACCAATAAAAAGCTAAGATTTCACCATGCAATTTCATTGCACTTTGATTTACTACTCTGATTTGAAGGTTACTATAAACATTGATAAATCTATTTTTATTGATTTTTTTAATGATTCTCACTTAGTAATATTGTGATGAGAATCGATGGCATTTCTAGTCAAACTAAGCACACAAGATTTACCAAAGAGATAATACACAACTTTAACTAATAATAGAAAACTCAACTTATATAAAGGTCGCAACTTTAAGTATGCATTTTGACTTTTTGAAGAGGAGGGATGTTTTGATGGATACTTTTTTTTATTAGTCATGTAATTGGTATTTACAAATAGAAACTAATAAGCAATATTTACTAAATCATAAAAAATTAGTAGCCATGATAAATTATGAGCATAGCATTCTAACCACTCAAGGACTATTTGAATAGTAAATTGGACATAGCCACACAAATTCATGTTACTTAGGACAGAGCTTCTAGCACTCTTCTTTGATGAAATTTCCATGTGGGTTGAGGGGGGGGGATCATTTGTTTACGCAAAATTAAATGGTGGTACAATTTGAGATTAGGTAATAATAATAATAATTAGTCCAACACCAAGACAATATATTTGATCCCAAGAACAAATTATTAACTAGTATTTAAATAGGCAAACATATTTTATCTCTAAAAGCTGATAATAAGTTTTGTAATTTGCCAAGTATGTTTTAAATTATCCTTAGATAAAGTGTAAGATGATGAAAATAAAGGTGATAGATTTGAGAGTATGAAAAAAGAAAAATTCAATAGAACAATTATAGAGCCCTTAGGAGTTCCTTACTTGTTTCTTTTGTAGGTTCTTTTTGGAAAGAGAGATGCAATAATCCTAAGACAATTATAGTAGCAAATTATGGAAACTTTTAATGATAATATAGTTGTAGATCTATAAAAAGTGTAAATAAGGATAGTTTAGGATAGTTTAGCACAAAGCCCGTCACCTTCTTCTGGTAGCAATATGGGGACATGGTCAATATAAGATATCAAGCAAAAACTGATGGGGATATTGCATGGCATGAGAATTCCCACAATAAACTTTAAAAATGAATCAAGGAATATGAAACAAGGATTAAGACAATAATAACAGATTTGAAGGTGGGAATGCCAACACACTAGGTATGTAGGAAGAGAAGAATAGTATGGAGAGATTGATTGTAAATCTATCATAATTATCCTTGATGGTTGAGGAAGAGGAGAGTCTCTTGGAAAGGATCTAAATAGTGGAGCTCACATTCATCCAACCTAGATGGCTCAAGGAATTTTATCAATCGAGTTCAAAGTAGAACCCCAGGAATGATAGAAAGCTTAATGCAATATACAAATTTTTGATATTTTATTTTTATTAGTAATTTTTTTGGTAATATTATAAATATGAAGTAATTGGTTTTTATAGATTATGTGAAAGAAAACATGATAGCAATATCATTGAGCTAGACAAGAATTCGTAGGCCTTTTGGAATTAGTTTTCCTAATAAGAGATACCTATTTTTGTACATCCCTGAATTCTATTTTTAATAAAATTTGTATTTTCCAAAAAGGCATTCTAATGTGATCATCATTTCTTAGTTGCTTAAAAAGGTATTTTTTCCCTATTTCCATTATAAACGAGGGAAAAATCAACTTAGCTTATGAACAAAAGTTGATTTTTTTGTCAACCAAGGATATATCAATCTATGTTTGTCTAGACGTGCAAGTCCTCACTAGAAAAGTATCTTTTGGAACAACAAGATGAAAAAATCCAAATTGTTGATGCTTACTAAATTATTGGTGCCGAGATGTTTTAGTAAGTAAAAATTAAAAAAAAACTTTCCATTGATTAGCTTGTAAATTCTTGTGAGGTTCATATCAAATAGGTTTGATCTTGTCTTGTTTCTTTTGGCACCTTTGTTCATCTCTATTTAGCCAATTTTTCTTTCATCTAGAAGTGATGCTAGACTCTTTAATTCTCCTATAGAGCCTTAGTTTATGTTCCAATGAGCATGTCTTTGATGGTGAGATCGGA
>CBVK0100154865.1:0-26610 GCA_900067695.1 Picea abies
GCTCTTCCGATCTCACAACATCCTTGTGCAATAATATATAGGATTCATGAAACAAGAGAAAATGATCATAGGGAAGTTCATAGTTTTAAGTACTTCTATTTCCTTAGAGACATAGTTCACAATGACTAACAACACTTTTGAATCCACATCGTCATAACTTCCAATTCTTTAAGTCATAACCATAAGGTAGTTGATGTTGATCATGCTAGGTTTAGGTATGTCTTCTACCCCTCTTTCTGATCCCTCTTGCCACACTTGCAACCACTCAATGAACCTCTTCAACATGGCATCCCCAAACCCCCTCTCCACATCTCAAAGAACTTGCTCTACTTGCTCTTCTCCTTACACCATCCAAATATCTTAGTTCACCACTTAGATTCTAGCTAAAAATGGCATACCTCTTCCCCAACCATGTTCATTAAGGAGAAACCTCAAAATTTGTATTCCTCCGATGATCAACGCAAAGAAAATACCACAGGGGATTATGCTCTCCATCCAGCCTCAAACTACCTTAGCAAATTCCCCATCTACACTTAGCCACTTATAAATTTCAACTTTAGATCCCTACCACATGTGCCACCATACTTTTGTCCCATTCCTCTCCTTCCATTGGGCCAACTGCTATCTTTCCTATTAATCATCCATTCCCCAATGACATCATTCTCTTTTTGACAACTTTTAGAGATGACATTGTGCCTACTCCTTGACCTATTTCCTTCCAAACATAGCACTAGATTGTATAGATAGGCTCTAGTGCCTCATAGAAACAAGAAGTTGATGACACTGTTTTAGATGAGATAATTCCACCTTATCCCAAACCTAAGAGAAATGTCACTAAGGTTCTTCCTCATCACATTTAGCACTAATGAGAATTGAAGCTTAGAGTACAAATACCCCATGTTTTAGAATTGATATCTAAGTAACAATGACCAAATAAATTGAATATGTGGTGATTAATGATTCCTTGGATGCTTTATAAAGGTTGGAAAAATTAGTTATGGAAATGTATTTTATGTAGAATGCTACATTGGTACATAATCATGTGAAATTGGATAATAAAATATAGTTTTCCAAAGATAGCTTGTTGAAACTGAAATATTGCTTTCAAAATCAAAACACCAAACCGATGCTAATTGCAATACCTTGGTTTTGAGTCCCCATATTAATAATGTATTTTTTTTATTTGAAAGTGGCCAAAGTGCCTAGGAAATATAATACTTTGAACATTGCAAATAATAAAATACATTAATGGTTGCAAGATGGACAAGGACAAGGACACGAGTTATAGGGGGCTATGATTCTGCGAGAGGGGGCTAAAGGGGATAAGTATTTATATTATTATTATATTTACCCATCTTGGTTTTTATTTGGGAAAAGTGGTTACATGAGATTTTTGAGGGAAAGCCCATATGGTTCTTGATTTTCATGTAAATATATAAACCCCTCTTTTGGGTTGTTTGGGGGTTCACTCTTTCATTTTGGTTGCTCATTCATTTTTTATTCATTCATTGTTTCTCATCGTTTGGTTCATTCATTCATTCATGTTCTTGTTTGGGACATGGGGACAAATTGATGAGGAAAGGAGCCATTATTTTGTTCGTTGTAGAAATTACTAGTGTATTCCATCCATGAATTGGTGCTCGTATGTATGAGATGCATTGACATGTGGTAAACCTTGT
Source organism: Picea abies (assembly GCA_900067695.1). Lineage (NCBI taxonomy): Eukaryota > Viridiplantae > Streptophyta > Pinopsida > Pinales > Pinaceae > Picea > Picea abies. The sequence continues at coordinate 1,680 of CBVK0100154865.1, forward strand.
TCACGGTTGCAAATCTTGAGAGCCCCACCATGAATATTCTTGACCAGATGCGTTGGAGCCCTGGAAAGAAGTGGACAGCCTGAGGGACTACGTGGTAGTGAAGGGGTTTCATTGTCTTTGGGTGGTGTAGGCTAGAGAGAAGAGAGCTGACGTACTTTGGATTGTTGTGTCTTGAGAAACTTGTGAGTGCTTGAGTGCTGACTGGTTTGGGAAGTTGAGTGTCTCTCCAGAACTCGTCCTTGTGGATTCATAGCCCTAGCTCGAGGGTGACCTACTTTTGAGACTTTGAACAACAATGTCTAAGGTTGGGTGGAACGTCCTTGGTCTGCAACAAGTTGGTGATTGGTTTTATTAAAGATAAGTGCTCTTTGTCATATGTTCCAATTCTTGTATATTTATTTCCATTGTGTATTAATTATTATATCTGAGATATGTATTTTTAATGTGTCTGGTTGCTGGTTATTGTTGTGCATGGCATGATTAAGCATTATTTTTAAGTCTAGCATGAATCTTGATTATTGCATGTGTGGTTATTACATTTATTTTATGCTTCTTTATTAATTAATTGTTATCAAAATTCGAAATCAGCTCTTGAAGTGTGATTTGAAGTAGCTTGGCCAACCTACTGGTGGATGGGTACATTACAAAGTGGTATCAAAGTTTATGGTTCAAACACCAAACTTGTATGGGCTAGGACGATTGTGAATTGGGAAAATTCATTGTTGCATATTTTGGTCTATGCAAATTTGGGAAAATGGAAAAATTAGAGAGAAATCCCCCAATTTCGTGAACATGATTCGAATTAAATGACCCAAGAGTGTCTAAGAAGTTAATGGAGTCAATATGCAGAGTTGCATAGATAAATTCGACCTAGAAGGTCGAAAAACATTCGAGTGTTGTAACGCTAGGTAGAGTTAGAAGAATCAACGACCGAGATCATGTTTGATCTTGAGATCAACAACCCAAATTCACCCTTGATAAATTTAAAAATCTATAAGGTTTCGAAGTTTGGCAAGGTTACCAAATCAATGACCGAGATTCATTTCGAAAATTGAGAAAATGAGGAAGATCGGTGATCCGTATTCATTTCTGGCTGTTTGGGAAGTCAGAGAAAATCAATGGTCAAGATCATTTTGAGTAGGAGATCAACGAACTTGATTCACTTGGGATTTGATTGAAAATTTTAAGTGTTGAAGTTCTCCAACATAATTCGTCGATGGTCGGATCGAAAAGATTGGTGAAGACTTGGTTTGACCAAAATAAATATCTGATCATCGATGACTGATGGTCGGAGATTGACAGGTTTTGGTGAAGGAGTTCATGCATCCAATGGAAATCTTCGATCGCTAATGACCTATGGTCAAGAGTCGACATATTTAGTGCGAAGTTCAAATTCTTCCAAGAGAAAATGTCGATGGCCGATGAAGGAAAGAGGAGGGTGATGTGTCATGCTACGTCAACATCCATGTGTAATTCGACATCAACCAACTAATTCCTCAAGATGACGTGTGATTCCATTTCATCATCTACGTGACATGCCACATCAACATAGTTTCCACGTCGGACAAGAGATGGTTGATCGTCGATGGTCGAGGTTTGGTGAGATTTGTGAGAAATATTGGTTTGCTAAGGGAAATGAACAATGACCAATGGCCAATGATCAGGCATTGGGAAGATTCACGAGCAAGTTTGGTTTTCCAAAGAGAATCGTCAATCATCGATCACTGATGTAGTGCCAGAAATCAACGACCAAGATTATCTTAAATTGTTGATCGACGGTGGAAATTGATCCACGGGGTTTGGAAAGGATTAGTAGATCAATGGATAATATTCCAACCGATTTGAGATTGATGACTCAAATTTAAAAGGATGTTACCACATAAAATAGTCAAAATTCTACGAACTTTTTCGGGTTTTTGAAAGTCATAAACTTGCAGGGTGATTGTGAGGCCCTAAAAGACATTTTTAGGCAATAAAAATCCACGAGAAGAGAGTGTACCAAGGTACACATTGCCTCTATATATTAAATACAATATCTCGAGGAAAGCTACCCAACGAGTTACTCTGGACGCAAAACAAAGCTTACATGAGAACGTTATAACTAAAACACTTAAGGTAAAATTTTGGCCCCAATTTACTTCCAAAGGGAATAACTCCTTGCTCAAAAGTTTGTTTGAGGCACATGAGTAGTCTATGGAAAAATTTGAGCCATAGAGGACAACCATGGAGCCAGATTTGGGATTCAGGTATGTGAAAATGTGCAGGAAGAGAAAGAAGACACCCATAGCATACATGGATAAATGGGGTAAAACATTCTAAACTTCTCTGGACCATAACTTTCAACTCGTAGCTCATATTTGAGAAAACAAATAGTCACTGGAAAGGTCCCGAGGAAGAGAAGACATTTATCAACCCAAAATTTTGAATTGGGCACTAAAAGTTCTTAGAAAGTAATAAAGATATTTCTATAGCAATAAGTGAGTGAAAATTACAAACTATGAATGTTGTAACTTTTCACTTAGAACTCATAATGAGACACAAGTATAGTTGTTGGAAAGATGATTTGTAGGAGAAAAACTTGGAATTAATATAATTGAGAGAAATTTGATATAATTATTCATGAATTGAGCAGAAAAAGGACCTGTAACATTAATTGCCAAAATTTCTATAATCTGCATAATTCTAACAAAATAGTTGCTTGCACATTTTGCAGAACTAGGGGATATAAACATACCAGTTCAAGCTAAGAATGCATATTTGGGACATGGAGGAAGGAGAGAGAGCCTTCAATCGTAAAAGAGAATCCAAAGGTCAAAATTCCAATGTTGGTAATGTAGAGACATAATCAATTGGGCACAAGAGTAGAAGGGAGGCAAAAACATTAATAGAGGTTGTGAGAAGCTTGAGAATAGAAGTGCAGAGTTACAAAGAAGACAATGAGAAGATGATGAGAGAACAAAATCAAATAAATTCTCAAATGATGCAAATCCTAAATCAGTTGCAAAGGCAAGCAAATAATGGATCAGACTCAAGGCAGGAGGAAGAAGGAAGACATCATGAAATAAGAGATAACTATAGAAGAACTGGTCATTCAAGAAGTTCTAGTAGAAATCATAGACATCAAACACTTCCTTATTTAGCAAGGAAATTTTATGCATCTGAAGATTCCTTAAGTAGGCCAGAAGTGTCTCTTGTTAGGCACCAAAGAAGAAGACATGAATTGGATAGTTTGCAAGGAGATTTGAGGAAGCTTAAGTCAACATCCTTTGATGGTGAAAGAGAAAGGAAAGATGATGTTGAACCCTAGTTTCTTATAATTATGAAGTATTTTAAGTTGCACAACTACTAATCTAACCTAGAATCCATAATTTCCACATACCATTTGCATGGAAAAAATGCTATGTGGTAGGATCAGTTGAAGTAAGTTGAACACATTAATGAGAGAAGGATCACTTGGAAGTAGTTAAAGATATAGTTTTAGAAGGAGTATCTTTAGAACACATCTATGACAAGAAGATGCAAGAGTTCTTTAAACTCAAGTTGGGGAGCATGACCATGAGAGAATATGAAATAAGTTCTTGGGATTGTTGAAGCATGTGGGGTTTATCAAGAATGATAAGGTGAAGATACATAGGTTTTTGAGTGGACTATCGTCATTTTATAAAGAGAAGATTCAATATGATGAACCCAGGACTTTGACAGAGACCATTAGGAAGGCTAAGTACATATATGAGAAAGGAAAGGGAAGATAATTCTTGCATAAATATTTGAAGGATAAGAAGAAATATAAATTTGATCAGAGAAGGAAGGGATTCAAACCCCCTTTCAATAGAAACATTCCTAATAAAAATCAACAAGATCAGTCTACTAAGGATGAATCCAAGAGAGAAGACTCCTTAGGAAAAATGGGAAGACCACCAATCAAATGTTGGGGATGTAAAGAATATCAAATGTACAAGGATTGTCCTCACAGAGAAGAAAAAATTAAGACCATGCACAACATCCAAGAGGCTACAATAGTAGAAGACGTGGGAAGAAGTATTCCAAGAATATATGCAGCGTTAGAAGATCGACACACAAAACATCAATCCCATATGATTGAGGTGGAAGGTAAGATCATTAATCAACTTCTTGTTATTTTAATTGATTCAGGAGCAAGACATTGTTACATTGATCCTAAAACAATGGACATATTTCTTTTGGATAAAAGTAAGCTCGAAAAGTCAAGTTTGGTTCAACTAACCACTGGAACCTGTTATCCTCGATTTCTAGGGATAACTAGGAGATCATGTCTCGAGGCCCACAGGTCCTAGACATGGAGTACTGAGAGCATGATTGACCTGAGCATGGCCCTGGAGGGCCCATATTTCTTCTCTTTCATCAGACTCGTCTTGTTAGCAGCAACAACATCCATCACCATCGGCCTGGTCTTGTATCAGAGAAGGCTCTTGCTCCATGAGGTAATTGGTCCAAGTATCATGGTATGTGTCACTTTGATCATTATAACCTTTAGATATATGCATCTTACTCCTTTTATTTCTGACGACTGCTTGGATCTTACATTAACCCACTTGACCATGGTTGGGGGGATTGACAGGGTGTCCTAGCAAGCCTGTACCCATAGGTTTTGGTTTGCCACCAGGGGGATTTTTGAAGAGCCATCGTCCGCTCCCATCATATCATCAATTTTTCATCTTATCTCCTGCTCATTTGTTCCATTCCCCTAGTCCAAGCATTAGGATGATCTGTTTGTGGGGTTGCACCTTATCTCGTGGGAAGAAGGGGCTAAAGGCCCAGAAGGTAAAAGTAGCTGGTAAAAGATAAAAGCCATAAAAATGAAACCTAGAGATGCCTCGCCCAAGGATCCCCAAGAAGGCAACAAAAATCCTCTCAGCAAGAAACTAGAGGGACCCTAAGAAAAATAACAAAACAAGACCTAGCCAAGAGGATAGGGGGTCTCATCACGAGCCAGCCTATTATGTTCATGGGTACCTAACTACATGACATTGCCACTATCTAGTTACCACGCTAGGGAAGTGACCTTTGGTTGCATGGCCAAGGGGAAGGGGGTCTCATCACGAGCCAACCTTATCATCTCTGTGAAAGTGCTTGTGGGTAACACTGTCAGCTCTGGTCACCACGCCAAGGCAGTGTCCTCTAGTTAGTCCTTGAAATAAAAAAAAAAAACAAATAAAGAAAAGAAAAGAATAAAGGCAATAAAAGGCTTGGAAAGAATTGCATCCATGACAGGTACAACTCGCCTTCTACAAAGGCACCCACAGGTAATATCATGCATCCCTGTCTCTCACTCTACCCATATGCCTGGACATCCTTTGACCGCATCACCTCGTTTTACATGGCTTGGATGATACCCCTTGGAGACTTTCCTTTCCTTATGAATACTAGCCCAATAGGGTATTTTGTCTTTTTCTTCAGCTTTGTATTGTAGGTCTTTGTAATATCTTTGAGCTATTGAATGATATACCAGCGTTTTTATGCATATGTTTGATAACATTAATGATGAAACGTGATTGACATTGCTATGATCCCTGTGACTAATGAGCCCATGGAGGGAGAAGCTTTTGATGTGCAGGACCATGCCCGATGGACAGGTACCAGTGGACCGGTACACATGGGGAGATGATTAGTTCGAACCTCCATGGAGCTGAAGAGCCCATCAGATGGTTGTTGGGACCCCATCAGGGGCAGAGACAGGACAATGCTTGATTGAGCTTTTGCACCTGAGAAGAAGAAGGACGTTTCATCCGGGACACTTTGGCTGAGCCCAACCCAGGGCGGTTGACCCACTTCAGGTGGAACGTCTCCCTTTGATGGCCCAGGACGTCACCTAGGAGCCATTGACGTCATCTTGAGAGTGTGGTAGTTTGACAGGGCAACTGGCACGTGTGGCAGGGTTTGGAGGCCCAAAGAGGGCCAACGTTTGTCATTTTGTGTTGCATTTGCCCTAAAAAGGGGCCAACGTCTCCCTCAGTAGGGCTTGACGTCTTGCTTATGCTCATTTAGGGCTTTGATTTAACAATTTAATGTAAAAACAATATGATTTTGGTTTGTAGCCTTGTCGACTATTTTTAATGACCTAATTTTAATTAGAGGTCATGATACAGTATATATTGAGGAGTTTTTTCTCATTTTGACAATAACACACAACTCACTCTCTTGTGAGGTCTGATTTTTGCGCCCTAGTTGGGGTATTTCATCTTTTAAGTGAGGCGCACTTGTTGATAGGAGGATTTTCTTGGCATATTTGGCATTTCTCTTGAAGGAAGGTTTACAACTAGGGTTTGCAATGCTATTTCTTCATGATATGTAAGTGTATTTTCTGCAAAACTTCTTAATTGAATGGTTGTAGGTTTGTATTCTTGCATTTATTATAAATTTGTTGATTTAAAACCCTAGGTGACAAGCACACAAGTAGGTCATTGTTTCATGTCCCCTAAAAGAGAAATATTCAGCCATTTGAAGAAGGAAGGAAGAGCCTAGTCTTTGCTACACTCTTTTCACTTATTCCCTTGTGCTAGCTGTGATTTTTTAAAGGTTAAAAAGGAGGAGACGTCCCAGGCCTAGGTTATCTACACCTAGGGCCGTCCATGTTCTAGGGTTTGGTGATAGAGCCTTGCCATTGCAACACTCTCCCTCACCTCACTCTCTTGTTTTAACTTATCTTCTATGCTAGCCGTTTTGCCAAGTTTGACCTAAGGAAGGAGGAAAGAGCACGAGGCCTTGCTTAAGCAACACCGGAGTGAGCCTCTTTCCCCTAGGGTTTTGATTCTAGGGCCCTGCCATTGCAGCACCTTAGAACCCTTCCCTCTTGTCCTTAGCCTTTTATCCCTTCAACTTTGCGTCCTCTCCTTAATTGACTCCATTTACCCCTAGGCACTAATCTTAGATCCACAACGTTGAAGTGAAAGTGCTCAAACAACTTCTTAAAACTTTTAAATTTGAAACCCTAACTAACTAGCTAACCCTAACTAGGCTGACGTCATACTTGGTTATTCCATCTTGACGCAACACTTTTGTTGATAAACAATTAGATGATGGTTAAGAGCATCTATTGAGTAAAGGAGTGATTAAATACATTGTTGGCTACATCATCTCAGTACTTATTGATGAATTGATATTATTTCATTGCTATATTAATTGACATTGATCTCATTGATATCTACTATTTTAATTGCTTACACATTGATGTTAGATAGTTATATGAAGTACTAACCCACTAAATTATAGCCTGCATATATATTCTTTTGCTATTGTTTTGTTCCGGGCAGGTGTTCTCACTTGGGCATACACTTCTTTATTGGCTGTTTAGCCAGACTATTTGACCTTGGTGGTAACCTGTGAGGAGGAACTTTTGCTTTGACCTTTACACTTTGGCCTCTTCAAACCCCAGGTTACCGGGGACGTCTCCCCTGGGCCAACCTCCCTGAATAAAAGGAACCTCCCCATTGTGGTGACATTGGGTGGGGAAGGTTCATGTTACGCCAGTTTGGCCTATACCTTCTAGCCATTTGACCTAGCTACAAATTGTGCGATAACAAAACCAAAAGAAGGATCAATAAGACTGTCAGAAATTGTCCAATAAGTCTTAATGGAGAGAGTACTAATATTGACCTAAATATCATACCATTGGGATCTTATGATATTCTAATCATAATGGATTGGTTGGACCAACATCATATTGTCCTAGATTTTCATAACAAGGCATTTATGTATCTTGATGAAGAAGGAAAAAAAACACTGTGAAAGGAATTCCAAGGCCCATTTTTATAAGGAATATTTCAACTTTACAACTGAAGATGTGTTTTAGGAAAGGATGTCAATTGTATGCAGATCATGTGGAAGAACCAAAAATGACCAAAGGGCCAAGCCTTGAAGATTTTTTAGTATTGCAAGAGTTTAAAGATGTATTCCAAGAAATACTAGGATTACCACCAAAGAGGGAATTAATTTTTTCTATTGATTTAGTACCAAGAGCTTCCCTTGTATCGAAAACTCCTTACATAATGAGTACACCAGAATTAAAAGAATTACAAATGCAACTAGAAGAATTGTTGAAGAAAGGGTACATACGCCCAAGTGTTTCACCTTGGGAAGCACCAATACTCTTCGTCAAAAAGAAGGATGGAACATTGCAGTTGTGTTATGACTTTAGAAATCTAAAGAAATCCACTATGAAGAACAAATACCCTCTACCCAGAATTCAAGACCTCTTTGATCAACTAAGAGGGACAAAGATATTTTCAAAGATAGACTTGAGATCCAGATACCACCAGGTAAGAATCAAGGAAGAAGACATCAATAAGACAACCTTTATAACCCGATATGGACATTATGAATTTTTAGTGGTGCCATTTGGACTGGCCAATGCATCAATTGTCTTTATGTGCTTAATGAATGACATATTCAAAAATTATCTAGATAAGTTGTCATTGTGTTCTTGGACAACATACTTATCTATTCTAAGTCCAAGGACATCACTTGAGGTTGGTGCTGCAATTTCTAAGGGAACATCAGTTGTATGCCAAGCTAAGTAAGTATTATTTTTACCAAGAACATATCCATTATTTGGGGCACATTAGTTCATTAGAACAGTAGATCCAGAGAATATTGAAGCCATTAGAGGATGGCCACCACCCAATAATGTTTCTGAAGTCAGATCCTTCATGGGATTAGATGGATACTACAAGAGATTTATAGAAGGATTCTCTAAAATTGTTCATCCCATCACTTCCTTACAAAAGAAGGGAATAAAATTTGAATGGACAACAAAATGTGAAGATGATTTTAATTTGTTGAAAGAATTACTTACTAATGCATCTATTTCAAAGATTGCTGACCCAAATGAGAATTTTATGGTATGTACAGATGCATGCAAGGAAGGACTTGGTGGATTTCTCGCTCAAAATAGACATGTCATTAGTTATGAGTCCAGAAAGCTTAAAGAACATGAGAGGAATTATGCCACACATGATTTGGAGCTTGTTGTCATAGTTCATGCATTGAATATGTGGAGGCATTATCTCATGGGAAAGAGATTTAAACTAAGGATAGACCATAGTGGTTTGAAATATCTTTTTGAACAACCAACTTTGAATGCCAGGTAGACAAGATGGTTGAAATTTTTAAGTGAGTATGAATTTGACATCAAGCATATCAAGGGGAAAGAAAATAAAGTTGTGGATGCATTCATCAGAAGAGTACATCTCATGCATACTACAACCATTATTATGCATCAGTCATATTTAAATAACATAATTTTAAATGTTGTTGTTACATACTAGCGTTACCTAAAGTAAAATAAGGTTTACATTAGGAAAATGTACAATAGAAAATTAAAGAGTATGAGATGAAGGAAGATGGATTGTTTATGCATAAAAATATAATTTGTGTTCCTAGTTCTGAGGAACTTAGGAATTTAGTATTAAAATAAATGCATAATGCTCCATATGCCGGACATCTTGGTTACTAGAAAACAATTGCAACAGTAAGAAGCCAATTCTTTTGGACTTGAATGAATACGAATGTTGTTGATTACATTGCTATATGTATGGAATGCCAAAGAGTGAAGGTTGAGCATAAACACCCAACGAATTTGCTACAAACATTACCAATTCCAGAGAAGAAATGGGAAGTGGTGACCATTGATTTTATCACTAAGTTTCCCAATACAACAAGGCAACACGATTCAATAATGCAATGGTTGATAAATTGACAAAGACTACTCGTTTTGTTCTACTGAAAATGACTCATACAGTAGCTAATATTGCACAAATTTACATGAAAGAAATTACTAGGTTGCATGGAATACCTAAGGAAATTGTTTTAGATAAAGACACAAAGTTTACTTCAAATTTCTGCTTTAGCATAACATACCATCCACAGTCATATGGGCATATATAGAGAGTCAACCAAGTGATTGAATACATGTTGAAAATGTATGTGATGGATAAGCCATCTAAGCGAGAATATTACTTGCATTTGGTTGAGTTTGCCTATAATAATGGCAAAGCTTTGTATGGTAGGAAACACAATACTCTAGTGAGTTGGGACAACCCACCAGAAAGAGTAGTAATTGGGCCAAAATTGCTCAAGGATATGGAAGACCAGATGGTTAAAATTAAGAAAAATTTGAAAGCTACACAAGATAGATAGAAGAGTTATGTACATAAGAATAGAACTGATAGAGAATTTAAAGTGGGAGAACACGTGATTTTGAAAGTGAAGCCCAAGAAGAGCTCATTAAAGTTGGGCAGTTGTACAAAGCTAATAACCAGATTTTGTGGTCCATTTGAGATATTGGACAAAATAAGGCCAATTGCATACATGCTTGCATTGCCTGCTTTATGAATGTGCATAATGTATTTCATGTATCTTTGTTGAAAACGTATGTACATGATCCTAACCATGTGATTGTTTGGAATTTGATTCAGGTGGAACTATAAGGAGACTTTTAGGTCCAGTTGGTGCACATATTGGACTGAAAAGTCAAAATTCTCAAGAATAGAGTCATAGAAATGGTAAAATTTTAGTGGACCTGCTACGGTCCTAAAGATGCGACTCAAGAGAATGAAGATGCCATGCAAGCAGAGTACTTGCAAATTTTTGAATAATTTTGAAATTTTAATTTTTGTTTTGTATATGCTCTAAGGACAGTGCCAAAATAAGGCGGAGGGGAATGTGATACCTTGGTTTTGAGTCCCCAGATTAATAATGCATTTTGTATATTTGAAAGGGTCATGAGTGCCTAGGAAATGTAAGACTTTAAAAATTGCAAATAATAAAATACATAGCTGGTTACAAGACAGACAAGGACAAGAGTTATAGGAGGCTATGATTCCACGAGAGAGTGGGCTAAAGGGGTTAAGTCTTTATATTATTATTATATTTACCCATCTTGGTTTTTATTTGGGAAAACTGGTTACATGAGCTTCTTGGGGGAAAGGCCACGTGGTTCTTGATTTTCATGTAAATATATAAACCCCTCTTTTGGGCTGTTTGGGGGTTCTCTCTTTCATTTTGGTTTCTCATTCATTGTTTCCCATCATTTGGTTAATTCATTCATTTATTATTCCTCAATTAATTCTTATCCTTCTTGGGACATGGGGACGAATTGTTGAGGAAAGGAGCCATTACTTTGTTGGCTATAGTAATTACTAGTGTATTCTATCCATGAATTGGTGCATGCATGCCTAGGATGCATTGACATGTGTTAAAGCTTGTTCGCAGTTGTGAATCCTTAGATTCCCATCATGTAAATTCTTGACCAGATGCACTGGAGCCCTGGAAAGAAGTGGATAGCCCAAGGGATTGTGTGGTGGTGAAGGGGGTTCATTGTCTTTGGGTGGTGTAGGTCGGAGAGAAGAGAGTTGATGTACTTTGGATTGTTGTGTGTTGAGAAACATGTGAGAGATTGAGTGCTAACTAGTTTGGGAAGTTGAGTGTTGCTCTAGAACCCGTCCTTGTGGATTCATAGCCCTGGCTCGGGGGTGACCTATTGTTGAGACTTGGAACATCAATGTCTAAGGTTGGGTGGGACATCCTTGGTTTGCAACCAGTTGGTGATTGGTTTTATTAAAGATAAGTTCTCTTTGTCATGTGTTCCTCTGCTTGTGTATTTATTTTTACTGTGTATTAATTATTATATCTGAAATATGTATTTTTAATGTGCCTACTTGCTGGTTATTGTTGTGCATGGCATGATTAAGCATTCTTTTTATGTCTAGCATGAATCTTGATTATTGCATGTGTGGTTATTGCATTTCTTTCATGCTTATTTATTAATAAATTGTTATCAGAATTCAAAATTAGTTCTTGAAGCGCGATTTGAAGTAGCGTGGCTAGGTATGTTACACTAATAAATCCTTATTTGTTATGCTCATGAGTTTTGAAAAGAAATTAATAGAGAAGAAGTATGAAGTAGCATAGAAGGATACTGTGTTCATTGTAGACACGAATTTGATTGATTATCTTCATTGCACTCATTGTAACATTAGAAGAATTAATACCCCATTTTGAAGCCTAACATTTCAAATCTCTTATTAATGACACGTGAAAACAAATAGCAATGATTTTTCTTCATTCTCATGGGGCTATACTTTTCATTCCACTTGAGCATTCCATACCACTCAAGAATCCTAGTCACCATGCAACACATGTGTGACATTGCTAGTTGGGCATGTCCATCAACCAAAAGTATCACTTGGACTACACCCACAGGGTCTCCATTCAGTGAATCTATGGCATAGCATGTGCATTCATTGGATATTAAATAATAAATCTAATTTCACTAGATATTAATAAATACCTCCCAAAATCCTCTTGTTGAAACCCCCTCCTATTACATCCTTCGAATGAAAAAAAAAAACTATTTTTACTAGATACCCCTTTGAACACCCCCAATACCTATAAAACTCCCCATACCCTACATCCCCCCTCCCCAAATACCTACAATATATTGAGTCCATTTTTCACAATTTAAACCCCTCTTTATGAATGAACGTGATAAGATATTGGTCAAGAAGGTGAAGCCCTTGTGACTACACCTATCCAACATGTCCGAACCAAACCCAAGACAAGCACCTTATCGTGCGCGAAATTTCGAAGTGCTCATTTCACCATAGGCGATGTTTCATCATCACCACCCAACCATAGGTGACCTTCTATCGCCTCCCCTGAGGTAGTCACACTTGAACAATTGAATACACAATGTAGGACCATGCTATCATCTGCCTAGTCCAACTTGTGATAGTCCTCTGAAGACCATGTCCTTGGAGGAAACATGCATTCACATACCTTTAGTACACTCATAAATGATGTTTCCTTGCCATGAATAACACACTGTCCACCACATTGCTAGATTGCAATGTCCTCTTCCATTCTTCTGTTGCAATGCCTCATCAGTCATCTTCCACTACTAAGCTAGACTCCTTGGTCCTCCTAGTCCACACCAAATGGACGCATCATCCTAACTGTCTCATAAATCACAATGAGTCAGTCACCAAGGACAACACTCATATAGACTTACCCTGCACCCTTAGCCATGTTTGTGGAACATACCCTACATCATGCCACTTCCATTGGCACCTCAAGTAGGGTCCTTACATTCTAGCCAACTTGAACTGTTAACATCCTCATCAACACAACTCTAGAAGATCCTTCGATGAAAGGGGTGTTGGTGAGTGAAGGGACACTTCTACAATTTCCACATTTGAACATGGCTCTGATACCATTTGTTACAGGGTTGTACTTTTCATTCCACTTGAGCATCCCATACCACTTAAGAAGCCTAGTCGCCACGTAGCACTAGCGTGACCTTACTAGTTGGGCATGACCATCAATTGCAAGTATCACTCGTGTTAGCACATAGGATGTATAGGGGTGTACACAGGTTCCTTATGTCCTATTTAATTGTTTGAGGGTCAAATCATGTGTCAAGTCGACCTACTGCAAACTCACTTGAAAGTTCGCAACAAATCAGGAAAGTACCTCATGCACTAATCACATATCATCATGCTTTGGAAACATGGCAAGGGGTATCTTATTGTTTTCAGTGATTGTAGCAGGTTCTAAAAGGTTTCCCAACTTATTGTGCAAGTTTTAAAAGTTGAAATAAAATTTTAATGTAAAAATGCACCTACAAGAAAGTTCATAGTGCGTGTTGTCAAAGGCGCTGTGAACTAGTAGTTTTGGGACAATTTGTAGCGAATTAATACACAACAGAGTCATTTTTTCATCATAAATTTTAAATGTCGATTTGGGTTCTTTTTAAATTTTTTGTGGAGATGAATCATTATATTATTTATTGCTGACCAAAAATCAACCTGACCCAGTTCATCGTTTGGGATAAAAGTTGAAATCATCACCTACATGAAATTTCGCAGCGCGTGTTGTCACAGGCACTACAAACTCTAACAATATGATAAATCCGAGTTGTAGGAGGGCTGCCACCTGTCTAAGGGGGTTCGAATGGTTTTCTATGAGGTATTTCGACATGAGGGACAGGTTTTCCATCACGAGATCAAGCAACATGACCTGTTTCAAAAGGAATTTATCACAATAGACAAGATCCAAAAAAATAGGAGCTAGGTGGATTTTTTTTTCACCTTGTTGTAACAACTCCTAGAGAAAAGGGAATCCAATGCAACCACTTGGGATTCAATCTCTTTAGAGTAGGAAGGAATGATACACTATAGATAGAAGTTGTTTTATTGAGGAAGAAGTTCATTTCATGATCCAAGAGAGGAGAGAGATTGAGGAGTAGTTTAGCTACTTATTTGTAAGCCCAAAGGCATGTTTGTAATCACATTTTCTGCCATTAAAGATCCATGAGATATGTTTATCAGATTGTATTATTTGTTTTCCATTTATTTTGTCATACTCTTGCTTGAATATATTGTAGTTATTGAAGATCAATGGCTCTCCATGGGTAGGAGAATTAATGAGTTGTAAAGGATTTGCAGTGATTGCCTCCTTTCATGATTTATGTTCAAGTATTATTTTAATTCATTTTGCAGAGAGGATCACTTCTTGATGAATATTCTGCTTAGTGTCATTTACTCCATTCTTCCATTCATCATTATATAAAACCTTTATCTGGTATACAATTTGATTGCCATTGATCTGTAGGATGTTATGACACCATGCCCAATGGAATGCCTCTGCAGACAGTTTGTTGCCCTCTTCCCTTCTTACTCAGTCTTGTTGATCCACTCAAGTATAAACCTATTTTAATCATTTATATTCTGATGGGTACCGGGCTTGTTCTTAAAGCAATCTAAGAACAACTCCTAGTGCTAACAACTCAAACTAAGCCTAATCAACATGTCTTGACCAAACTCAAGCTCGAGATTCTAGAGTGTGTAGAATGTCAAAGTGCTCATTTCACCATAGGCTATGTTGTGTCATTGCCACCCAACTATAGGAAACCTTATAACGCCTCCCCCAATCCAATCACGGTTGATTAGTCGATTACCCAATGTAGGACCATGTTGACATCCATCTAGGTCAACTCGTGATAGTTCGTTGAATATTATGCCCTTGGTGGAAATAAGCATTCATGTACCTTCAGTACACTCATCAATGATGTTTCCTTTCTATGAATAACACATCATCCACCTCATTGCCAAATCATATCATCCTTCGATGACCCTGCATTACAATTCCTCGTCACCCATCCACCCCTACTAGGCTAGAAATCCATGGTCATCCTAGTGCACACCAAACCAGTACACAATCCTAACCATCTCATGAATAATTGTGAGTTGGTCACCAAGACTATCAAACATATAGATTTTTCATGCACCCTTAGTCAAGTTTTTCCAAATGCACCCTCCATCATGCCATTGCCAGTGGCACCTCAAGTAGGGTCCTTACCTTCATGTCCTAGTGGCTTCTTAGATGATGACGCCCACACACAAAAAGTTCCATATGATGAAGATAACAAGATATATATAGTTCATTTGTTGTTAGCTCAGTATGCAACAATGGGCTTCCGACCACTAGACACTTTAGTTCTAATATTAGTTTGAGTATCTTACACTTTTATTTATTATTTGCAAATGAGTTCTTATCTAATGATATAATTATCTTAGTTTTGACTCCTAACACCAACTTCCAATGATGTAGATTGTGAATAACAATGAAGAGTTGGCCATTTTATATTTGGTTTATGAAGTATGTGCAAAGTATCCCTTTGAGTACCACAAGGACATTGGATGAAGTGAGACAATGCTTCATCATAGAGTTCAAAAATGAAAAAACCTAATAATGGATTGTACTCAATAGAAAGACACCAAACATATTGTGGAAGAGAGCACTTACCAATTATTTACCAATTTGTGGCATTCTCTTACTACACAACCAATAAATATGTCAATTTTTTAAAAATAATTTGGAAATAAACAACCATGCACCATAACAAAATTTAAGGAAAATTTAGAAATAAACATTACAAAATTCGTTTTAACCTTTGAAGCAAAATTACAAAGATTGAAGAGTCCAATGATTATTAAAGTATGCCTACAATGTGATGTGCTACCAACCACCTATAAGAAACATTATTGAAATGTAATTAAATTTAAAAAAAAAAAATTTAAATGAAGTGAGATGTAGATATTAACCTTAAATACTTTTAACATGTAAAAAACAAAATTATCTATCAACTTCTAAAACCATATTCTACTTCTAAACAACCGTATACTTATGAAAATCACAACCATATATGTAATAGAATCAAAGGTAACAATGTCCAACAAAATGAACATACTCAACACCAATATTGGGAGAATAACAAGATAAATAATATTAAACTAATTTTTTAAGCTTTTTATAATAAAGATAAAAAAATATAATTATCCATAAAAGTCATTTCATTTGATTTAAAATAGATTACTATATAATTTTTAATTCATTTTGGTTATTTTTGAGTGGAGAATTAGAACCATGGTTTGATTTGGTGATTTTGACTCATGAAACTTATGAAGCCTATATATGAAGTCAAATAATTAAAGATTGTCTTTTAATCTATGAACAATAAAGAGATTGTCAAGAGTTTAAAGAAGTAGACACTGTAAACTTTCTTGAGAATAAAGTATAAAACTAATTTCTAATTGGGAGTTGGGGCATGCAAAACCCTAATCCTAAATGAAAACCAATGCATGTTAAATGCAAAGTCATAAGGAAAGAAAAGGGTTACACTCCTATTGTAATGCTCTATTGTTTGATAATAGCTTAGTGCAAAGGAGTGGAACATTTTGATAGAATAGATGAAGTAGAATACATGCCACAACCATTCAGACTACAATGTCTATTGTAATGTCATAGTGAGTGCATCTTTCATTTTATCTTGCGTTATACATCTAAGAAGAAGAGAAGGAGATTGAGTCCTCATTTTTTTTTGTTGGGTTTTTCCACATAAGTTTCTTAGGAAACATCTTGTATTCAATTTGATAATGGTGTGCTCTAATTTTACTAGTGGAACTTTTCTCGTATTAATTTTAATATTTTAAATGCTATACATTTAATATTACATTCTTAATCATAAGCAATCATTGCATAACAAAGTATAACCTCACAATATTGTATTAGTATTTGAAATCTATTATTATACCATTTTCATTGAAATATCCATAATAATTTACAAATCATTGACTTATTCACTATTTAATTTATTTAGATGCACCAACCTTCACTTTATACATTCCCCAAACCTCTATCTCAATTATATTGAAATTTTCCAAATGTACTACTTTACATTATATATAAAATTCTCTTTACACACATTCCTAAAAAAATGTTATTAAAAAACAATTAATAGCTATTTTCTTTAGAACTCCCACTCAATAGATTAAATGGTAACATAATTTATAAATTTCCATGTTGCAGCAATAATCCAATAGAGGGTATCAAGATCACATTGTTGTCTTGCACTTACACATCAATGACTCCAAGAGATATGCATGCCCACTAACAATGTTGGAACACACAACAATAAAACAGACACCCAATATTCGTACAAGTCCACTTGCAAGATTGAGACAAACATCCAACTCACTCTGAAATGCTGGTCAAATATGTGAAGATAACATTGCTTGGTAGACATTCTGAATCCACAGTCAATTCAAACAGGATCTCAATGCAATTTTGTTCATTCCAGAGGATCGAATTACACATTAGGTCTCTAACTTGAAGAACAGGTTACAGATTAGAAAGCTTTTGACATGAGAAAGATACAGATCTCCAATATTAAAGAGACGATAGCAAATGGGAGAAGGATCATCCATCTAACAATTTGGAATGGGCGGATAATCACAAGTTTTAACATAAATTTTGGCCAATTCCATAGATCTTCACAAAAAGTTTTACTCAACTCCTTGGCTTGTCTGTTAAGTCTACCACTTTCAACATTAGATTCTTCAATTCTCTTTTGCACTTCAAGCAAACACTTAGTAATGTCTAATTCCTCCTGCAGCATTTCATTATGTTGTTTAAGTGAATTTTCTGATAATTCATATTGCTGAATTAAATCTGAGTGTTGTTTGACAGCTTCATTCAACTTTTTTTGAAGGCAATTAATTTTCTTTTCCTTTGTTGCATTTTCGATAATCAAAGCTTCCAACCTCTTTGCATTGCTCGAGGACACAGCTTTCAGCAACTGCCTCTCCTCATCCATGCAAACAAGTGCAACGTTATACTCCATCAACTGAGCCTTCGAGAACTCGACTTCAGTCATTAGTTCACTATTCTTCTGGCTCAATGATGCCCTTTCACTTGCCATCAACTCAAGGTCTGTTTGCAGCTTTGCAATAATGTCTTCCAAATTTCTCTTTTCAGTATTCCATAAATACCAGTTTTCATGTAATTTTCCAAGCGATTCCTTAGAACATGCCTTGGATTCATTCAACTCTAATTCTAATTCATTCAAATGGGCTTTCAAGGACTCTGCTTCAGTGCCAAGCTCTGCATTTTTAATGCTCAGCAATTCCCTTTCACTATCCATCAAATCTAGCTTTGTTAAAAACTCTTCAACAATGCATTGCAAATTACTGTTTTCAGCTTCCCAAAGAACATAGCCTTCTTCATATTTTCTGAGCAATTCCTGAAACTTTCCCTTGGATTCATTTAATTCAGATTCCAAATCAATCTTTTCTGTTCTGCATTGATGTAGAGTACTCTCATTTTGGTCCCTCTCATTTTCCATGCAAACCAATTTTGCATTACACTCATTCAACTGGGCCTTCAAGGACTCCATTTCAGAGCTCAGGTCTCCATTTTCCCGCCTCAGTAACCCTCTTTCAGTAGCCATCATCTCAAGGTTGGTTTGCATTTCTGCAAGAGTGCCTTCCAAATTTCTCTTTTCAGCATCCCACAAATGGCGATCTTCTTCAGTTTTTTCATCTAATTCCTTGGTCCTGGCCATGAATTTATTTACCTCAGATTCCAACTCATTCATTTCTGCTCTACATTGGAGCAAAACCCTCTCATTCTCCACATAAGTCACCGATAAAGAAGCCTTTTCTTCTCGTGAGATCTTGAGTTCTTCAACAAGGCGTTGATTGAGTTCCCGCAAATTGGATATCTCATCTTCGAATATCTGAAAATCTGTGCCTTCTCGTGCAGTTGCTTCGGCATTTTTTAAGCTGGAAGGTCTTCTCCGTTCCTGCCTACGGCTGCAGCCTCGGCCTCCATTCATCTTGTTCGACATTCAAGCAGAGAATAATATATTACAGAGTTAGTTTATGGAGTGCGGTGGAACCGTAGCGAGTAATACAAGAAGAGGTTCGTGAAATAACTTCAGGCAGAGTGGACTCTCAGAATAATTGCGCCTCTCATCTAATCCAAGGATAAGATAATGTGTTTGTTTTAAGAGAGTATGCATATAAATAAATAAGTAATCAATCCATCCCACAACCAATAGACGGGTATGAGAGCCGACCAACTCCATTAAACAACACTCGAACGTTATTTGACCGGGTAGCCTGTGCAATTAAATTCAAAAACATTGTTTTACAGGGTAACGGTGGCTTGTTGGGTCAGTGAAAGTAGAGAGTTGATATTGCACTTGCATTGTTCAACTCTCGGATCATGAAAATTCATCAATGGCTTATATTTCCATTGTTACAATCAAATGGTGGTTCTTAGTCTCACCTTGCCATTAGGTAGGTTTTCATGATGGTTCTTAATCTCACCTTGCCATTAGGTAGAAACTAGGTAGGTTTCTAGGAGCTTTGCTTAATTTTTTTTGGAACCCTAAAGGGTTCTTAGGCAATGCAACAAATGATGGCTCTTTTCCACAAATGGTCCAATTTTTGCTTCCAAGTAACTTTTGTCACATCCAACTAGATTTCCTTCTGGCGGTCTTCAACATTCTTGTTATATGGTGGGAAGTGAAATGAAATTTACAAAGAGAATTATCAATGGTGCCCAGTAAATTAAACCCCAAAATGTTATGGTGGGTTTGGGTTGTTGTACATTTAATAAAACAACGAATTATATATATATATATATATAATTTACAACTTCCATTCTCTAATAATATTTGTGAGACTACAATTGACTCCAACACAACCCTTAGTCATCTGACATCATATACATCCCCACACTTAGCATCTACCCCATAAATTGATGGTATGATGAGAAGTGAAAAATCATGCATAGGCATATCCACTCCATTCTATGTCACGTCCCCATGCATACCATTTTCTCTACTATTATTATGGGCACCTCCTTTCTCATAAGAGGTAGGGATTTATTGTTATGAGAAAATAAAGGATTGTCGAAGCTCTCTATTATTCATGATATAAAGCCTTTTGAAATGCCCTCATTCTAGTAAGCAATACACTATAACAAATAACACTAATAATCAATCATTATTCTCACCTACCACCTCACTATATGATGTACCTAGACATCACACATTTAATATCCCCTCCTCTCTCCTTTTATGTTACGTATTTTACTTGGAGACATCGAAAGAGTGACCAAGATTATGAGAACTACAAAAGTTGTAGAATATGAATATTTTTAGGTACTATCCCTAAAATATGGTTTTGTTTAATCATTTTTTTATGTTTTCTTTATTCATGGTCCCATCATATCACCCATACCATTTTCAAATTGGGGAATACATCCAACTCAAATATTTTCAAAAGCATCATGACTACATACTTTAGTGAAGCTCTATCCTACAATGCTTAGCATATGGCCTTCATACTATCTTGATAGAAGGAGTGTCTTTGAGCTAGAGGACAAGTAGGTTTCCAATGGGAGTTACAAAGGACTAACCATAACCTCACTCTTTTGTATTTCATTGAGTATTTCATTGAGGAGACTTCACACTATTATTTCATCTCTTGTATTTTATTGCTTTGTTGAATTTCATAATGTCTTTGTATCTTATTCAAGTGGATATCGGTGGCCACTCACCTCTTCCACTAAATCATGATGGTTCCCCATTTGGAAATAATTTTTTTCTCTAGTTTTTTAGGTCTTGATCTTTTGACGAATTTTTTAGGCTCTAAACAATGTTTTTTTCCTTGTGACAAATTGGGATTGCCATGGCATGTCCAATCATTGACCAAAATTATTCTTCTCATCAAGAGATATTTCCAAGGGGATATTTTGCACCCCAAACAAAGTTTGTATGTGGAAGTTGTGTCCCTAGGAAGTTGATGTATAAACTAGACTCCTGGGGGGCGACATTCCTTTTGGCCACCTCATCTCCTAGGATCACAGTGTTTAATCTTTAGGGATTTATCCCCCTAGGATTTAGTAATTTATGTTAAAAGGTCATTTTTGGGCCTCTTGTAATGGGCATATTGCACATGAGTGTAACCGAGAACTCTCTCTTCATAGATAAGTGACCACCATTCTAGTTAGTTTGTATTGTTTTTCATTTCAAAGTCTTTTACTATTTGATTCATTAATAGAATTTTCTTCTCACTTTATTACTTTTCTCTCTGCAATATTTCTCTATGTGTGTGTGTATCCATTCATATTTATGGATTTCATTTCAATCTTTGCAAAATCCAGATTAGTGGTATCAGAGCTATCTTCACTTTGTTGTTTATTGTTTCATGTCTCCAACGAGGTTTCGGTATATAGATTTGGATATCGAACTAGTTTTGCTTGGGGAAGACCACTCTTACTTTCCCAAGCAGCCTTGATCCGGATTTAGGAGAGGAATGAACTGATTAATAAACTGAATACAATAAACATAGAGATATGAAGAATAACGCATATATCCAGTGAACAATATCTTCTATTGAATAAATGAAATAGACTGAAACTGTAAAACTGCAGAACTGAAACACTTGCTTGAATGGTGGTATCTATCTCTGAGAAGAGATGTGGTTGCTACACGCATCCGTCTAAGCATAATGATTACAATGAGGCTCCAGAGGACTTTTTAATATTATTCACGAATTCCAAAACCCTAGACATCCAAAAACCTAACCCTAGGAGATGAAACACCAAAAGTTATGTGGGCCCCTATGGGTAAGTTGGTACCTCAACTTATCAGGGTCGTAACTTTTGCATACGACTTTCATTTTAGGTGCGTTATAGCCCATTGGAAAGGTATTTTAGAGAACTACAGTACGCCGTCAAACTCTGATTACGTCTATAGTTTGACTGTGGCAAGCCAAAAAAACATTGTTTAGGAACCCAAAACGGCCATGGAAGTACATCAAGATGTGTTGATATGAAAACATACAAAATAATCCAGTTGGATTAGGTGGGAGGCCACCAGTATCCACCTGGAAGATGTGTAGGGATTTAGACAACCTTGGAAGTGTAGAACCCACAATTACAAATAAGTACAAAAGAACATGTTGAACTAAAAACTGTCAAGAGGAGCTAGTTGGAATAGGTGGGTGGTCACCAATATCCACCTAGACCAGTCCTCCCCCATTAGGAAGAAATAATCTCCATTGTGTTGAGTTCCCCCATCAGGTGAGGAAAATTCTGTTGAATTTGGCCCCGGGTGAGCCACTTTCCTTGGTGGAGGAGTTGCCCTACCTTGACAACTCGATAAAGATGGATCCTCTGCTGGCGAGTGCCCTTGACCTGTGTGTCCACTATATGATCAGTGGATGGATGTTCCATGTAGTCAGGGTTGAGCTCTATTGGTGTCAGTTGTTTTGCGATCTCCGAGGTGTCCAATAATGGTGGAAAATATGGTTGAAGGAGGTCCACATTGAACACTTTGTGCAAGCCAAGGAAGGGTGGAGTGTTGAGCTCAAAATAATTTCTACCCACAGCCTTGGTGATGGTGTAAGGCCCATAACGAAGTGGGCGGAGCTTTCTATGGGGCCCTATAAGACGCTTCTTCTGCAAATGTAACTAGATCTTGTCTCCAACCTGAAACTGGTGTAGTACCCTATGTTGATCATGGCGCTGCTTGTACTTATCATTGGCTTTCTGCAAAATCTCATGGACTTGTTGGCGGATGTGCTGAATCTGCTCAATGAATATGCTGGCTTTGTTAGTCTTAGATTGAACATGGGAAGAGTTTGTCTGTGTGGTTGCAAGAGGTAGTGCAACATCAATGGGACCCAAGGGTTGGAATCCTAGTCCCACCTAAAATGGGCTATGGCTGGTGGAGCTATGGAGAGCCATGTTGTAACTATGTTGAACATAGGGGAGACTCTCATCCCATGTACATCGATTCTTAGAGTTGTACATGCACAGGATGTGCAAAATAATTCGATTGACGACCACTTTTTGACCATTTGTTTGGGGGTGGAAAGCAATGGATTTAGTGAGCTTGGTGTCCAACAGTGACCAGAGACTCGACCAAAATGTGTTGAGGAACCTCCTGTCTCGGTCAGAGATGATAATCTTGTTAGAATATATAAGATGGTGTGCTCGTTTTACCACGACGATACCCTCGTCTCCCAACAACAGGCCGAAGCCTCCCTCCGAGCACCTTAACCTTGACCTGAGAATTCCTCCGGAAGCAAACCCTAGGCTAGATAGCCAAACAAAGAGCAGCGCATCTCTCCCTAAGGATAGCGCGTCACAAAAGCTGATCAGATAGTCCAAACCCTAGCCAAGAGATATCCAAGCCAAGTACTGAAACTTGTTGCTGCTTCAGTTGCACCTGCAACCCTCCTCCAAACCTACGCACCAGCTGGAACTGCAGTACGCACCAACTGGGAAAACTGCAGTCCTGAGATGTGACAAATGAGAAACTGGCGCCCTGTATTTATAGTAATCCTGCTAGTTTACTGGGGCCGACTTCTCCTTCTGGGTAGGTGTCTGTTCAGTATATTATTATTAATTTTGGCTGACTTCTTCTCTTGGAGGCTAATAGCCTAATATAAATTATATTCTTGAGCCAACAAGGCTTCTAGGGTTATTATCCAATTCATTAGGGTTTCTCTTGCTTCCCGGAGTCTTCTATTCTCGTCAGGTTCACATGTAGAGGTAAATACCTCCCGCAGCTACCATAATATTAACACTCCCTCCTAGCTAGAGAGGTATTTACAGGTAATGGACTTGAGCACAAAACATACCATTTACCCGGTAGCATCAATATAGTCATCTAGACTATTTCATGACTAGATCATGAGCATCACCATTACTATCAGCTGCATCATCTTTCGTAACCATACTTCATCTGGGTAGTATGATGTTGAATAAGTCACTCTCACCATAGAGTGATACAAGTGGAGTAAAAGCTCTGAACTATTTTCCGTTTGGAAAATCTCTGTTCATCATTCATCTGAATGATCATCATCTCCAGTAAACTGTTGATAGTCTTCAAGGCAATTAGAACAACAATGGTCTTGAGCACAACAGACCATTCAACTGGTAGCACCACGAGCACCTGTCATTATTATCTGACTAGATAATCTCCTATGACAACTGGTACAATATCAATTTATAGAACACACCTGTGTCTATTCCCGTAGTACACAACTACAATCCAGTGGTTAACTACCACATCAAGTAACACACAAGTACTTGATCAGCAATAGTGAAACATATTCACCACAGTAGTTCTCATCTACTGTCATATAGTCTTCATAACAAACATATGAGAGCATCCTGCATAGAAACAATGTTATGATAAAAACTGTATCATCTGGGCCAATCTTTTCACTCACGTCTGTGAGATCTGAAAGAATGTATGCCACCACAGTAGTCTTCATCTGCATAGAAACAATGTTATGATAAAAACTGAACCATCTGGGCCAATCTTTCACTCACGTCTGTGAGATCTGAAAGAGTGTCTGCCCTCAGTATATAATATCAACAACAATCATCTGGGTCAATCTTTCACTCACATCTGTGAGATCTGAAAGACTGTCTGCCCTCAACATAGAATATCAATAATAATCATCTGGGCCAATCTTTCACTCACATCTGTGAGATCTGAAAGAATGTCTGCCCTCAACATAGAATATCA